>VMDR010012896.1:0-25815 GCA_007922815.1 Macrotus californicus | reverse complement strand
ACCTTACCAAATTAGTACTAATATATGTGGCAAAAGACTTTCACTGTTTTAAATCAGTTACCCCAAACCCTCAAACTAAAATAAGTCTGAAATAGATGAGCTGAGATACAGCACTATCACTCTTAGTGAAAAGATGAAGTTGACATCATCACAATGATCCAAAACTAAACACAGTTAGGAATAAGTGGTCTGTGCTCTTAAGTGATAATTAGATCTTCTGCTAATTGGTCTATGCTCTTAAGTGATAATTAGATCTTCTGCATTTGGTGAAAAATTGAATGCAAGGGGTAACACAACTTTGGGAGAACCTAAAAAACTTACAAATAATGAAATTCTTTAGGTAAGATATCAAGTTATGTTTTCCATTTCTTATTCTTCTTGACTTGCAAGCCCTTTATATATTCACTGCTTCCTGGTCACCTTTTCTGCTCTGGATCCTCTGATTTTCCAAATGTTTCCTGTCCCCTTCTCTACTTCCTTGCCACCTACAACAGACTATTGTTGACCTGTGTCTATTCCCCTTTCCTTTCCTAACCTAATGGGTATGAACGGGAATGCTGATCTATTTCTTTGCCCAGGGAATCGTCTTCTTACGAGAAAAGTTTGTAACCCCCAAAATGACAAGTTTGGCAATGGAAATGTTTTCAAGCAGTGACATGCAAGTTACTGATATTTTTGTTTTGCTTTGTTTTGAAAAGTGGAGCCTTGAGATGCCTCTTAACTTCTGCACAGCTTTGAAGCAGCTGCTGCACTTCAATCAGAACAGCACTGCTTCTACAACATCTCTAAGCAAATTTATCTCACAGGTACACGACAGAAGTCTTTAGACTTCAGATAGTGTCCGGTCGTAATGATGACCTAGAATTTAGTATATACTGTGATGTAATTTAAAACTTAATAAAAACAAATCTAAATGGTGTATTCAAGACTCAACAGGGAACATATAGGCTATTTTAGAAACATATGAAGTCATTCAGTGGGTTGTATTAGACGAGTCTAAAGGTCTTCTTCAAACCTAAAGTGATAACCAATAATGTGAAGTACGACTTGTGCTGCCTTAACGTTATAAGGTGATCTTATACTTAACAGAGTGGTTTGATTCAGAGGCTGGCCTTGGGCAGAATGACTTTGAAAGCACTGAGGTAAGCTGTTGCTCTAATGATCGTTTATGTGCTACATTAAAAGGCCTCGCTGCTTCCTGGATGTTAACTGATTTCCTTCCTCTGCCTTCTGTTTTTGGTATGTTAAAAATGTATTAATTTATCATTTATTTTCACTTTTAGAGAGATGGAGAAGGTAGCAAACCTTGACAATAGTACCTAAATTCTGGTGAAGAATAAAATTTATAATAGTACACTTATTTATGTAGGCATCAGATTTATGTTAATACGGGCTCATAATTTTGACTTCAATCTAAAATTATCCTTACATTGAAAAAAACTAATTAAGTACCAACTTACCTATCTCATCTTTCTCACAAAGTTACATGTACAAAGGTCATGTTATATCTTCAGGAAATTTAAATGCATAAGAGTCAGTAGGTGCTAGTACTGGTGTTAAAACAGAACCCAAGAAATTAACTCCATTGTTAAAATGAATCAGTGATTAGGGCAAACGTCTAAGTGAAAATACTTATAGGTCCTGCTGATGAGTGTAGCAGTATTTCAAATATTCATGTTTAACACCTGGGGTATTAACTAAAATTTGATAAATAAAAGGCTTACAAAATCATTCCTTTCTATCACTGTGATTTAAAATAAGACTTCATTTTTTTGTGTCAATTAAAATAGCTTCATTCTTCATATCACAAATATTTTGAAGTATGTTTCACTTTTAAAAAGTGAATATAAACACATACATTTCAGGATAATTGTTCACACTTTTAAAAAGCTATTTCATAAAAGATTCATGATCACATTCATTGAAATAACATGCTCTCTCAGCACACCTAAGCGCCAGTTTACACATCATTAGCTACTTGGCAGAGAGGAAAAGGTTGGAACAGAAGAGAGAAATTTAAAACTAATGTAATGGAGTCACTTATAATTGAATTTAAGCACAAACCTTATCTGAAATTTATAAAGTAAGTCGATGAGGAAATAAATATTTTTTTATTATCTGGACAATTCTAGAACCACATCAATGGTACAAAGTAAAATAAACCTTCAATTGACCTTATTAAAGTAATTTAAAGGAGGAAGGTTCTAGAAATTTCCTTACATATCTTCAAGTCAGCACAAAAGGTGACTATAATTTTTTCATTGCATGATTGTCAGCAACATTAAATTCAGAGGTATGAGTTGTTATAGATGCCTATGGCAACTTAATACTCCTACAATTACAGGGCTGGGAAACAGATCGATAGCACACCGTGGCTGTAATCAACATGCAGATTAATGAACAGGGCCATACCCACTGGGGAACACTGGAACAAAGACCAGTTGAGCATTTTAATTGCTAAGTTGCTGCTAAGTCTCAATTCCCCATCAGTCTCCATCTATTATGACCATTGATGCATAGCAGACATTAAGAGGAAAACAATAACATAGATTCATAAGTGCTAAGGTGCAAATGAATGGCTAGCTCTGGGAAAATCATGGCTGTGATTATTTCATGGCTCAGACTACCGAGAAGATCTGACATATTATTTCTAATTTTTGTTGTTCCTTGGACTTGACCTGCTTATATTTACTAAGTTGGTTTTAATGAGACTAATAACATAGCAAAAGATGACTTGAACAGTCTTTTTGTTAGCTATCTCAACATAGGTTTGAATTGTTTCTTTAACTAACTTACTTAACTTAGAAAATTTACAGCCAGAGAAATTAAAAATGAAAAGAACTCATGAAATCCTCTAAAATATTATCATCCCGTGAGAGCAAGATTTTCTCACAGTAAGATTATGCATCATTTGTGAAGTTATAACCAGGTACATTCAAAGGCCATTATCTTTATCGTCATTATCATTGACAGTTCAGTTCACATATTAGAATTTTAAATAAATCTCCTGTAAGTTGATTGGCATGAGATTCATAGGATTGTTTCCTGCCTGGGAGGAAATCTCACAGACCTGCTTTGGAAGGTATAAAAATGATTGTTGTAGATGCTGCACTGTATTGGAAGATTTGCATGTGCTCCTCTAATCCTTACACCAATTTATTGACATAAATAATGTTATCGTTCCTTTCATAAGCGAAACAACTAAAGCTTGGTGACTTTTCTAAGTCACATTGCCCATGAATTGTGAAGCTAGGGTACAAGTGCAAATTGTGTTTGGCCATTTCCTTGACATCCTGCTAGATCCTAGACACTAGGTCTGGACTGATTTCTCCTGGGTATTCTTATTAATCTGTGAATTTAGAAACTTGTAGTTTTCTTCCAAATTCTACACATGCAGAGTCTCATCCTACTGCTTCCTGGGTGATACTAGATGCAGGAACCCTTCACTCATGTGGAGCCATGTCTTCGTCCTTGTTCCAGTTTACTTTTCCTGAGTACTACTTTACTGAGTGGGTCTTGTAAACCAGCAACTGCAGTTGAATGACCTCAGTTAAATGGACTCTGCTTGAGAAGGTAGAGTATGTCCCTAGGTCAGGATTCAGGCAAATGGTATCTTCATTTAAGTTAGTCTTCTCTTTTACAGAATCCTTCCTGTAACTTTTAAATTTGATCCTCACCGCAGCCTTGTTGAGCAATGTCAACCTTAACGTCACTTAATACCTTTTAGGTATTAAACTTAATAGGCAATTTTAATAAACTGATTTCAGTGAGGTTTACTTTGCACATTTTGAAGCTGAAAATCACAATCTGAAATAAATGTTTAAGGTTTTAAACAAAATTCTTCTGACTCTTAGTGTGATGCTCTTCACCACTTTCACAGGACAGTTCGGGACCTATCACTAAATACTCTGAAAGAGAATATGATATCATGGACAACTGCTCCTGCATTCCTCCTGTGCTGATCCTCTCTGTTTCCTTTATGCTTCCAAGAAATTGGTGTGGAATATTAACTTTCTAGCAAAGCTTCCTTACCCAGAACCCTCTATATTAAAATCGGGATATTTTCCCATCCCTGATGCTTCTGTTCAAGTCAGACCTAGAAATAGTACAAGAATCCAGAATGGTACAGAAATTAGCAGTCAGGAGACTTAAACTTTAGCTTAGGTTCTCTCAAATATTTCCCTTAGGATCCTGGGCCAGTAGCCTAAGTTTTCTTGGTGCCATATTTGTCATGTATAAATTGAGAGCACTTTTAAAGTTCATGTGATCTGGTTCTTGTACATTTGACTTCATTATGGAACCACACAAAAATTGTTATTTTTACAAATCATTTCTTTCCAAGATCTCTTCTTGATATATTTAAAAATCAATCCTCAGTATTTATACTCAAGTGAGATTAACACATCTTTTAAGGGATCACTTGTATCTGTATGGTGTATGATGTCCTTTTTTGTACGTCTCTGGCTACAAAAATTGCTGGTCACTTAGGATGGATCCTCATACTGTCATATTCTATATTCAACCTGAGAGTCCCTGAGCTCTGGACACCATCTCAAGTATCTTCAGCTCATGGGGTTTGATTTTTAGGTTGTTTTCTGGCCTGGATAAAATATATTATATATATATATATATATATATGTTCCTCTATTCCTATTTTTAACCTCAGAGTGTTTGTCCTTAGCTGGTATGTGTTACACCTTTCAATTAAGAAACAGCTGTGAATTTAATGAATGTGCTGGTGACTCCCACCCTTTTCCATGTCATTAATGAGGAGGTTAAATCAGAACAGACTAGGTTTTATCTCAAGTCCCAGAGGGACCTTTCGGAAAAACTTCTTCCACAGCATTTGCATTCCTTCAGAGCAGCGATTTTCAAATGGTGTGCCTCAAGAATTTTTAAAACATGCAACACCTGATTTTTAGCACTGGTGTCTTTTCTGTTAGATTGTCAAATAAAAATATGACAACAGCCGGCACAACAATGGGCATCCAGTGTGAATGAATTGAAATTATACCTATGTTTGTCAGATTGGCAAAATAATATATGTTTTTTGGTGTGCTGCAGAATTTTAGTAATTAGCATGTGTGTGCCATAGATGGAAAAGGTTGATGATTGTTGCCTTAGAGACTTCACTCTACATGGTACTGAGTGTATTATGAAAATACAGCACTTGAGACATTAAAGAAATAGTTTTATAAGTTACATGCTATTTTTAAGGTTTATTTTTCAATTACATTTGACATGCAATATTATATTAGTTTCACCTGTACAACACAGAGCACTTAGCCAACGTATCAACTACTTTCTTAGATCACGAGAGCAAAATAAAATACTGAAAAAAAGATAAAAGCATAAGTGTAGGTTTATAAATTTCTCCTTTTCTAAAACACACTGAAGATAATAATACAGGTGAGTGGGTGCTTGTTGTTTTAGAGAATATTTGTTTGTTTAAAAATTAGAGAAAGTTTTTCCTCCCACCTATATTGCTTGGTCATCTTGCTAAATACAGTACAATATGCAACAAAATGAAGGTAGAATCCAGGAAGTAACATGGAGCCTTCCACAAACACCACCGCGAACACAGACAAAACTTAGAGCAAAAGCTCGCCCGTTTCATTCCCAGTCAGGAAGGGCACATGCCTGGTTTGCGGGTTTGGTCCTGGTTGGGGTGGTGCATAACGAGAGAGGCAACGACCGATATTTTCCTCTCACCTTGATGTTTCTCTCCCTCTTTCCCTCTCTTCCTATCTCTCTAAAAATAAACAAATAGAATCTTTTAAAAATACATCAAAAGAGTGCTGTTGCTGTTTCAGCAAATGATGCAGTAATTGTTTGCGGGGCCTGGGCAGACATGGGAGAAAGGGGAACACGATGCTTGGAAGCTGCTTTCCCTGGGGCAGGCATATTAATGTCGTGCTGACGTTTCAATGGAAGGACTTCAGGGGAATAAATGTGACCAGATCTTTCCATTTTTCTCCATGTCTTCACTCACTCTCTAATAGTTGAAGCATTCATTCAAAGAGAACCCCCCTCTCATCTGGAAGGGCAACGTCTAGCATAAAGGGCTGTATTAGTTTCTTAGGGCTGCCATAACAAATTACCATGAATTAGGTGGATTAAAACAAACAGAAATTTACCCAGTCACAGTTTGGGAGGCCAACATTCTGAAATCAAGGTATTGGTAGGCAGGACTGTGCTCCCTCCGAAGGCTCTGAGTGAGAATCCTTTTTTGTACCTTCCAACTTTTGTTGTCTCCTAGTGTTTTTGGATGTGGTTGCCTAAATTTAGTCTTTGCCTCTCACTCCAAGTGGCCTTTTCCTCTTTCTCTGTGTTTGTGTCTTAAGAGGAATTAGGACCCCTCCGATAATCCTGAGGATCTCATCTCAAGATCCTTAAGTTACATCTGCAAAGATTCCTTTTCTAAATAAGTTGACATTCATAGTTTTATAGACATGTCTTTTTGGAGGCAACCATTCAACCCACTACAAGGGCACAAAGCAGGAGAATGAAAAATAAAAATAAAAACAAACTTCCTAAAGCCATCTTGACAACTAAAGAGCAATAGTGACAAAACTGTGAAGGCAAAATGTACATCCATACCAAATTTTTAAAAATCCACATCTTTCAAAACACTTACACTGAAGTGACCAGTTTGTCTCAAGATAAGAATCTAATTTATAAGGCACCTTAACTTTGTAGCATATGCTCCTAACTCAACAGGCAAAGCATGACTCTTAGATAAATTTAAGAAACATTGAGGACAAAAAAAAAAATGCCATTATAAAATCCCATTACTGTGGCTGTGAACGGCCTCAGCTTTCTCCACTGCTTTTTCTTTAGGTTACTAAATAGGTGAACCTTAAGACTTAGACTCAAAGTTCAGGGGAAGAGACCAGTGATGCTCGGGTAGGATAGGCTGTGAAAATGTGTGGAATAGAATTACCCTTTTTTGTGTTAATAACAGATGCTTATAAATTTGCCCACATTCAGAGATAAACAAAGATAATTCCCCCAACATTGAATCTATTAAAATATTGCAACACAAAGAAAGAAATAAACATAGTCAGCAAAAGAAAAACATAGAGCTCATATTTGAAGACCACATATATCTATAATTTTTTAAAAAAATTGAATTCACTCAATTTAACAAGTATGTATTGAAGACCTCATTGGTGACAGGCATGCACAGGTGGCTGAAGGAGAGCAGTGAGCAAAAACAGACAAAGAATTCTCCTAAATTCGAATGGGGAAGTTAGATGATTGATAAAAATGTGGTAGGTTTGGCAGAGATAAGTGCTAAAAGGAAAACAAAACAGAATAAGGAAAAGGAGTGACAGAGTGCAATTGCAGATGGGACAGTCAATATAGATAGCAAGTGGCTCACACTCTCAATGGATTGAGTGAAAGAAGAAATGAAAGTTTGGATAAAGTAAAAAAAAGTTAAAGAAAGTAAGGAATATCTAAAGGGGCAAATAGTATATGAAATCAAGTCATTTAAAATGCAATTGGGCATAAGAAAGTGCTAAGTCAATATTACAAACAACTGAACAAGTAAGGTGTGGAGAGCAGGACCAATAAAATGGCCTTGGTCTGGTCAAGACAGCATAAAGTATATAAAACAAAATGGAGTCACTCATGTCAACCAAGGTGGCTGTCAGCAGCCATGACACTTTGGTTAAAGAGGGAAACTACCTCAGTCACAGCAGACACATGTGGCAAAGAGACACGCCTAAGATATCTGCACATGTGATCAGAACAGCTGTGTCTGCAGAGTGGGACCACCCATAGACAGGCTCCTGGGGAAATTTCCACACTCGCCATCACGGGTTCCAAGACATTTATCAAGAGACCCAGAGGGTGGAGTACCCCACTTTCAAGGTACAACTGAAGCAGATTCCAGACCACTGCTGAGGCAACTGAGCTCCACATACCAGAGTGCTGCTCTACATCACACTGATCTCCCTTGGCATCTGCTGCTGGAGGCTCTGCCCTGCTGGACTGAGGACTTTGTCTGCCCTGCTGCCCACCCGGCTCCGGAGATCCTTCCTTGCAAAATGCTGACAACTCCCTTGACCACCATCCTATCTCCCAGACCTGCAAACTGAGACTCTGGTTCATTTTCCCCCATCAATAGCTGTGTGTGTGTTTGTGTGTTATATTTCCCTTAGATTGTTAGAGTGTGAGTAGGATATTAATGTATGTTGATATTGTACTTTGAGTGACTGTGTATTTAATAAAAGCTGAGTGACTAGAATAGTCACTGTGTGTGACTCTTGTCTATTCCTTGGTGCTGGGCTGCTCAGCAGGCAGCTAGCCAAGAGCAGTTGCCCATTGACTTACAGAAAAGACTATGTCACGAACCTACGCTCATGACAGGAGGCCGTGAGAGGGTTTAAAAATATGGTAGAATGAGAGAAAAATAACAGTATCAAAAGTATAAAAGAGAAGAGCACAAGCACTGTGCACATGCACTGTGGCGTGATCTCAGCCAGTCCATGCTAATTGGCCTGAAGTGAATTCCCAGAGTTTCTTCCAGTTTTAATGCTCCTGTGGCAACGTGAACTTGAACTAATGGTCCTGGCTGAACTTCAGCATAAAGAAAACACTATCCTGCAAGACTTACATGTCATTTACATATGCGAACTTTCTGCTCTATTCCATCTCTAACTGAAATAAGACTTACAAAATACTAAGATTATCTAAAATGTTGACACTGCTTGATGGCAAGATTGGGGTCTCCCAAATCTTTACCCTCAGAGTAGAGCATGAATCAGGATAAGTGTTAGAATCTAAGTCCGAAATGAAGTTAAATCCATAAATATGTCACATAATGGATGAAGAAGATTATACTTTTATTTTTACTTTAGAGCAAACTCTTATACAAAACTTCATTTTAAAGGAAGAATGACATACTTATTAAATGCTTCACCTCTGCACTAAGAGAATTGCCTTCAAATCCCCAATATACCTCTTACTAATTGTTAACTTAGGGCAAAATAATTTGCTGACCTCTTCCTCAGTTTCTTTATCTTTATCTTTAAATTGGTTGTTTGCAAGGAACCTGACATGTAACACACACATCATAAATAATAGTCCTGGCAACCATCTAGTACTTTTGTCTGAAACCGAGTGAACAGACTCAGAGAGGCTGGGCAACCTGCTGTTATATTCCGCAAGTACATTACAGAACCAAGGCTGGGATTCAGGTGCTCAGATGTGTAGGTGATATTTATTTATTTTTTTAATATTAAATTCCTTTACTTAAGATTTCAGGAGAAGAAAGTGTTTGTAGACATTGAACTGAACAGAACGAACTCACAGCACATACGGGGCTGTTCTTTCACACACATCTTGCTGTAGTCACATTTCCTTTCCACATGAAAACTGTCCCCATTACCTGCCATACTTTCCTATCCTAACACTCTAATGCCACCGTGTCCTTTACATTCCTTCTTACCTCATGCTACTACATCCATTCAAAACAAAACAAAACAGAACAGAACACCAACATGCTGACATATGCTCCCTTTGTGCCAAATTTTGGAAACTTCTGTAGGTTCATTATAAATACTGTGAAGAACTCATATTATTAATCGCTCTAGTGTCTCCCTACAGCCCCCAAACTGGCCTCATCTGTTTAAATATTTTTTCCACGAAAACACTAGTTCTCAAGAAGAGATGAATGACTTTCCAGAGGTCACATCTCTTCTTACTGAATGCTCAGCACTGTGTGGGAAAGGTACACTCGTAAATAACCCATCATGAACTGGCCAAACGGTGAGTCTTCAAGAAAAGTTTGCTGAAGCTGAACGCAGCCTCTCACCACACCAGCTGGCACACTGATGCAGATGGGTTCCCAGAACACTCATCTAGGGGGCAAGCCTGTGCTTCAAGGAACCCACCCTCCAGAAGATAATTCTGGGTTTTGGGGGGTCCCTTGCCCCAAAGAAAGCATTTGTGATTGCATCTCAGGCCACTACCTCACCTGATGCTTCACCTGTAAAATAAGAGTATCGACTCAGAGCTGTGAGAACTAAACGGTGAGGTGGAAACAGTGCGTCCACCACCCACCCCGCTCTTTCACCGCCAGCACTGTGCACGGCACTAACCCCTGTGCGGGTGCACGAGCACGTGGCTGCTACAACTACAATGAACTACATCATTAGAGGCACATGTGCATTGTAAACTGTAGCGTGGAAGTTGTTAAGTCAGTTAAAGTACCAGCATCACGGCAGTCCAGCGGTAATAGCTTGAACCTGTAGTCTTAGCCTGCACTTAGAACCCAGGCCGCTGCAGCCCCGCAGACGTTGGAGACAAACTTCCCAGGCCCAAGGTCAGTCTCGGACAGGCTCTGGCTCCCCAGTGAGCAGAGTGGAACTGGAACCCCATCCCGCTACCAATTAGCCCCGTCTGCGCCCGCCCAACTCCATGCTGCTAAGAGCGAGATTTCTTTACACATTATTGGGGAGGTAAGGAAGAAGAGGGAATCAGAAGTGACCATTGTATTTCAGATGTGCATGAAGGGCAGAATCTTGATTTTTACATGTCATAGGGTTGAATAGATGTAAAAATCCTTGAGGGAAGGACTGAGAAAGATGAGTTTAGTTTGGAGAAGTTGAATTGGAAATGTTACCCCAAGATAATAATAGAGATGACCGTATCATGTTCAATGGTTTTTCATTGCACTAACAACAAAATCTAAAAGCTTCTCAACAATCTACAAAAGCTTGTACTAATTGTTATACCTGCGTTACATGTTCCTTTTCTGACCTCCTCTTTCCCCTTTCTATACAGCTCCATCTTCCTTGCAATTCTTAGGACTTTATCAGCTAAGCCTGTTTTGTTTATTGTCTATGCATTGGCTGCTCTATGTCCTAGAATTTTCTTTCCCCCAAAATTTCTATAGATTTTCCCTTATCCAGTGCAAATTCTCTTAAAAAGACCTTCTCCTCAGAGAGAACTTCTCTCTACTAGCCACTGGCTCCTTCTGTCAGTATTTATCTGCGTACCTCCTTTGGTTTATCTTCAAAGCAGTTAGCACTACCTGAACCATGTGCTAGCGTGTGCATTTGTGTGTACACACAAGCATGCATGGGTCTGTCTCTTCTGCTAGACTGTAAACTCTATGAGGACAGTGGCTTTGCTCAGCATCATGTCCCCATAACCTTTAGTGTCTGACACGTACTAAGTGAACAATAACCATTTGTAGAATACATAAAAGAATAAGTGACTGGCAGAAGCACTTAACACTAACAAGCTGCACTTAGATTTACCGTTGGTGACCTGGATCTTATTCATGGCTTACATTTTTGCTTTTCATTTGCTTGCTTAACTCATACAAGGAAAATATATACCTTCTCTGTTCTTGCTGGTTTTTGAAACTCTTAAAATATGTATCCCACTTGAAAGGAAACAGAGTAGCATAACTTATCCCAGAGAAAGCTAACCATTCAAATTCTTTTTTATTTCCTTTGTGTGTGTTTGCTTGCGCTTTTATGTGTGCTTTTATGTTTAAAAAGTCAGTACACTTCTATGTGGAAAACAAATAAGAAATCTTTTAAGTAGAGATTGGGTTAAAATTCCATTTGTGAATGTAAAGTCACATATCATGCTTGTTCTGCTCTCTTTGAACAGGACTTACTCAGCTCAATTAAGTTATCAAACGCCAGCACATCCCCAAGGCATCTAAACGTAAGCTGCAGCATTTCTTGCATACTTAATTTCTAAAAGTAACTTACTAATGGTCATAGTATGCATACCCCCTAATCTACTGTGTGTTAAAAATCTTGCCATCAAAGATATAGCAAGAGAAAAGTACTCTTGACTCCCAGACATGTTTCAAACTTACAAACTGTATTGCCTAGAATTTCATTTTCTTTCTTTCACTCTGGACTGGCATATTTTTATCATTTAAGTGTGTGTTTTAACAAAAAAAATTCAGAATACTCCAAGAGGGTAAGTGTAGCATCTGTCTTCTTCAGAACTTATTAGAAGGCCTGGAATAAAATAGGCACAAATTTATACCTGTTGAATCAATGAGCCAATGTATAAGACATGACTGAATGAATACATTCCAGTTTAAAGTTTTAAAAATTATCTTTGACATTTTGGTCTTTCTTGTTTTCCCTTTTGCTTTTTAAATCTTTTGTTTTCTTTCTTTGACTGCAGATTTTGTGTTGTATTGCACCTGTGTGGTTATTGTACCATATCAAACATTTTTTAGAAGCAAAAAGAAATCTTTCCCTTTTCTGCCATCACTCATATTTTTAAGTTGTCAATTATTTTGGTTATATTTAGTACCTTGTATTTTTTAGCATTTTAAGAAATCAGCCTATTGGACGTTTCTTTTTTTGTCCTTTTAAACCTATACGTATCTTGATTTAATTATCTAGTAACTTTTCATTGTTCTTGTGTTATTAAAATAATTATAAATAAATGGCTTGATAGGTATGTTAGCTTCTCAATTATTACCTTAAGGTATTCAAAATGAGGGCTTCAAATCTATTACCTATAGGTGGAAAAGGCCATATTACCACCCCCCCACACACATACACACCCCTTAATTTTACTGTTCTTTTCGCCTAAACTACTAAGCAGCATTTGGCTCTGGAACTCAGATTAGGAGTGACTGATATTTCTTTGTATTCAATATTTTAGAAAGTCAATGATTTCTGACTTCAGGAAAGAGTTTCCCCAAGCATGCAAAAAGCAATTAAAAATCCCACATAGTTGAATGATTCAACATGACTTAAAATTTATGATAGAAGTTGTTAGGTTGGGGAAATATAGAAATTTCAACATAATGTATCTTTGGAGATGTTTGACATATCAATTGTAAAAACATGCCTTTAAGAAGCGCAGAATAAAACCTCGTTTAGCATCTCTGCTCAGGCTGTATGTATTAAGCTAGCCTACCCCTCATCTGTGAGCAGTGGTGGCGATGGTGGGTGCATAGTGTGACCCTGCCCCTCTGGCCGTACTTGATATTGCTACAGGAGACAACTGAGTAAAGTGTGGTCAATCAGGTCCCCAGAAAGGGGGACCCTAAGGAGGTTTGTGTTTTCTGCCATGTTACTTACAGGCAGGAAAGTACAGAGAAGCAGAGAACAGAGATGGAGAGGGTGTTCACATAGAGTCGTGCCCCATGGTTTTTATTTTTTTTATATTAGTTATCTACTGTAGGGTAATACATTACTCCAAAATGCAGTGACTTAATAAACATTTATTATCTTACAGGTTTTTGTAGTTTCAGAATCTAAACAGCCCCTCACTAGGTACCTCTTAGGGCCTCTCACAAAGCTTCAGTCAAGGCATTGGCTGTGCTTAGAGTGATCCCCAAGCTTTGACTGATAGAAGGTTCACTTCCGAGGTCACTCATATGGCCATTCACAGGCTAAGGGTCCTCTCTGGCAGCTGGCCTGATATATCATTTTCTTGCCACACTGACCTCTCCATAGGGGTAATTGCTTTCCTTAAAGCTGCTTTTCCAGAACTAGGGTTGGAGGGAGAGTGGGAGAGGGCTAACCAGGCAGAAGTAACAGCCTTTTTTGTAATCTAACCTTGAAATTTACATCCCATTACTTTCACTGTGTTTTAATCATTAGAAAAATTACAAGGACCAGCTCACATTCAGAAGAGCTCACATTTATACCCAAGGACATAAATGTCAGGAGGTGAAGATCAATGAGGGCTATTTTTAGTGGCTACCTACTATAGTAGGCTTTCTAGCCCCTAGTGATTCATGCTTCTGCCAATTCCAGAGATAGCCTCACTGAAGGTCCCCCAAAAGTCTTATCTTAGTATAACATCAGCTCAAAGCCCAGAGGCACATTGTATAAATAAGGGTCAGGTGCAAATGAGAATCCTTAGGTACAGTTTTTTAAATGTATAGTTCCTTGGTTTCAGTTCCTTTTACCTATAGATCTGTGAAACTAAAGTGACAAGTTATCTACCCCCACATGAAACTTATGCCTACTTATATCCCCTAGAGCAAAATCTGACACAGAGAAAGAGAGAGACAGAGAGAAAGAGGGAGAGAAAGAGTTATCAAGACATAAGTCACTGTATTTTTGAAAATGACTTTCTTTCACTTTTGCCATATTCATTCATTAGAAGTGAGTCACTGGGCCACAGGGATCTTTGGGGCCCCTTTGGAGGATGCTGCCCGAATCCTTCCATAGGTCTTGCAGCATTTCCATTCTGGATTACACTGGGACACTGCAGCCTTTTTAGAAAGCTCCCATTTTTAAGTTTAGCTGAAGTTGATTCCTGCTGCTTAAAACAAGAAGTTAGTTATTTAAGTCCAATCTCTCTGTTCTTAAATCTTTCTTCTTCTTTCCTTGCATTTTTTTAAGAGTCAAACTTTCCTGGCCCATCCCGTATGGGTTGAAAATTCCTCACTAGCGTGAAGACTCTATCCAAAATTTGTCTTTTTGCAATCCTGTTGTTTCTTTTAACCTCCTTGTTGTTAAATCCACTGGATCAATTCAGACTATTTTGGTTGACATCTCTGCAGTATATTTGACACTCATAAGTGCTTCCTCATTTTTTTTTTCAAGTAGAATTTAATTTTATTCTAATACTTTGCCAGAAATAAGGGAGAGAAGGGAGACCAGCTCTGGACACTCAGCTCCACTCTGACAATAGGCGGGAGACATTTTAGGAGCCACCATGGGTGGCTCTTAGGCCATCTGAAATGTCAGCTTTCTCCTGTGACTGGAGGCTCCCAGGTCCTTGAGGGAACCTTGCCTGGAGTCTTTCAAGAACATTTACACCTCGCAGGGCCAGGGAAATAACTTATACGTTTTATAAAGTGTTGATAAACGCTCCAAGGAAAGGCAAGTCAGAGCCGTGGAGTAGGCTGTACAAAGTCTAGTCAAGCAGGAAGGAGTGTTAGGATCAACTTGGTCAGAGTCTCCTTTAGAGTTTCTGTCACTTGTCTGGTGATTTAGCTTCCTCCTTGGCCCCTGCCCCTGCTCCTTTCCTTGGCGAAAATTGTTTCAGTTTATTTCCTTCAAACCAGGTTCCTTTATGACAATGTGCATTTATACCTTAAAACAGGAAGACTGGAGGGGATAATATGTGGAGATATTTACTTCCTAAACTCAGGTAAAGTTCTTCCCGCGGAGAGAAAGCCTTTGTTATGGAGAACTTTCTCACTGGGTATTCTTTCCTCCCTACCAGAGCCCTGAAGGAATCTCTCTTGGATCCTCACCAGGAGAACTGGTGGGGAAAGCTCACCGAATCTGGAGCTCCTCCAAGGCTGTGGCTCTCGAGATCTCTTAGTCTCCTGTTAGTCCGTACTGAACCTCCGGACCTCTGTCGAAATTTCCATTTCACTGTCACTACCACTTTGCGACTTCTTGTAACTTCCAAGCAATCGGGTCTTTGCTTCTGTATCTCTGCTCACTATTATTGAAGCCCTTGATTACTCTGGCTTCTGTGACATCACATTCTCCTGGCTTAACTCCTGGTTGTGTGTGTGTGTATTTAGTGTGACAGTCTCCCTTTCGGTGCCCCTTGAGTTTGCACATGCATCAGGATTCCATCCTTTGTGTTCTTTTCTGACTGCATGTGCTCTGTGAATGAGTGCGCCCTACATGGTTTCAATAACAGTCTTAAACTGAGAACTTGAATCTAAATCTCCATCCAGATTGCCATCCATATCCACAGTTATAACTATCTATTCACTATCTTCACTAAATGTCTCATAAGCACTTACAATATTACATGTATTGTATCAATTTTCCCCATCCTCAATATCCTTCTTTTATACTTCCTTCCTTGCCCAAGCTAGAAACTGGAATATCAGCCCTGACTCTATCTCCCCTATCCACATAGCAGGCATGTAATCCTGTTTCTAACTTTTGTCAATTTTCCCTTTTTAATATCCCTCTTTCTAGGATACTTTTCTTTACCAATACTGTACTTTTTCCCTTTTTAAATAAATCACTAATATTTTTCTTGCGATGTGAAATATAAGAACGAGGTTAAGAGTATGGTTTTGAATCCTGGTTCTGCTTCTTACCTACTCACTACCTATGTGACCTTGAGCAGGTTGCTTACCTTTGATGATTCAGGTCCCTCCATAAAAGATGAAAAAATGTTATCCACTTCACTGAGTTTTTGACAAGATTAAATGAAGTAATACAAGAAAATCATTTAAAATAGGCTCATAAAAATGTAAGATAAATATTAGTTATTACCTGAATTAGCTGATTACTGTAATCACTACCTAAGTAGAACTCCTTTATTTAATCTCAGTAATCAATCTAAAGAACTCAGACACTGTGAAGAAGTACTAATGTAATTGTGTAACGAAAAGCAGGTCCACTGCCTGCTGCTACAAAAGGCAATATGCTAGAGGCAAGTGCTGATGTAAATGAAATCATTTATTTTCAGATGCTGGCCACCTGGTATATGGGGTACCCATGCCTCAAAGCCCATCTCCTGGGAAGGTGGGAAACTCATATTTCAAAGCCCGTCCTCTGAGAAGATGGGAGACTCATGTTTCAAAGACCATCTCGAACATCTCAGTGGAAGCAGAGGTTTTTATAAGGAGGGAGAAGGGAACAGAGCAAAGAGATCAAAGGAGGGGGTTGAAAAGTTCTCTACATGCAGACAAGCACAGCTCATTCCAGTAAGGCAAGTGATGGTCCAGTGTGCAGTATCCTGGTTCAGTCACTCTGGCTTCAATCATCCTGGATTCCTGTCATCTGACTCCACTGTTGAAGGTCAGAAAATCTCCTGGAACTGGGATGCTTGAAGATTGAAGTCTGTATCTTTTGAAATTATTTCCTAGGATTCTTATACAAGCATGCTGTTCATCCAGAAGCTGCATATTAGTCAGAGTCAGCACTTACAGAAACAATGTCAAAAGAATGGTGAGGTGGGTTACATTTTCCCACCTTTACAATTTTCCACTGTTATAATTATGTTCTTCTTAGTCTTTTTAAAAGTCTTTCAATACTTATCAATTGCCCTCTGATCCAGAATACTTCATGTGTCTTACATGAACCCTCATGATTTAGTTCCCATATAACTTTCCACCCACATATGTTGTCAGTCTTTTTGGTCCTCACAATCTAGGACCATTCATTCTTAGTGAGGAATTTCTATGCGTTAGGTAACTACCAGGCATGGAGGATGTGGGGACACTGTCCTGCCCTCACAGAGCTTGTGCTCTTCGTGGAACTATTCATGTTGTCTGACTTTCAGTTCTGCAAACTGATCACACTTCTCAGTTACAGGCTTTTGCAAATACTACTTCCTCTGCCTCTCCTCCTTTTCTTCCTGCTACTTAATGGGGTAATTTCTCTCATGCTTTGGGTTCAAGATTAGACACGTGTTTTCTTCTGATAGTCAGTATTACTTGTTTTCCCTCACTGGGCTCCTGTATGTATCATTTTGGAGACAGTCCTATAACAATGTTGTGTACCTTTCAGTTTTGCTCATGGCCCTCTAGAAGCTTAAAGTTTAAGACTGTGTTCTCATTGATCATTGCATCTCTAGTGCTTAACATAATGCCAAGTATGGAGTGGGACTTCAATACACATCTGCTGAATGAGTTTTAGGGCACATTCTACTGGAAGGTTGTTGGGGCAGGCATCTAGGTATATGGGGGACTGGAGACCCACTGGGAAAGAACATGTGCTAATATGAAGTTAAAGATATGTTCAAAGGCATTTGGCTAGCAAGGGAGAGAAGGACTGATTTGAATGCAGAATAGGGTTAATTAAAAACTCATCTGGCCCAGTACAACAAGTTGAAGTGAGAGAGAGAGAGAGAGAGAGAGAGAGAGAGAGAGCAAATAAGCTGTTTACTAAAATCTCCTGGGAACCTGATAGCATAACATTTCAACAGAATTGGCGATAGAATTGTAGTTAACAAAACTGACACTTTAACAGGGACATAGACCATGCTGTTTTGCAGACATCAGCTCCCTGGCTATCTGGCATCAGAAGCCTCAGCACAAACTTCAAGAGATATCAAGAGCAACGGCAGTGCCCCTGGTGTGAACTAGCTATGAAAATAATCTTTCTTATGTTGGCAGATACAGAAGACATCTGTGCAGCAAGCTGAGCCAGAAAGAAGAAAATGGCAGTTGCTATAGGATAACCAAGAAAACTAATTTTGCATCTCCCATGATATATCCCAAAGGTATTTCTGGAAACAGCTGGCAGAAATCTTTGCATGGAGATCAAGAGGATAAAGATCAGGTGGGAGCAGAGTAAACTACATCTTTGTTTCTGACTATTAATACCAGCTCTTAAGTTAGTTAAAATATCTTATTTAGATCTCACATGTATATATTTTCAGAATGCTTTGTATCAGTCAGTATGTGCAAGGTTACGCTGCAATAACAAATCACAAAGCTCTTTGGTTTACAGTAAAAAGGACTTATTTCTCATTTGTGTGTCTATTGTGGGTTATCTTCGACTTTATTCTACATGTTGTCTTCATTCTAGGATCCAAACCAAAGAATAAGCTACTTCTGGATATATAATACTCTAGTGACAGAGCAAAAGAAAAAGATGTAAAACTTTCTAGTAGCTGTAAAGTAAAATATATTGTTATTTCTGAAAGTCCTTCCAGTGGGAAAAATTCTAGGAGGAACTTACTCAGAAGCATTTGGGAATTCTTTATGGTATTTCACTGGGAGAAATCAAGTCACATACCATTTCTTAACTAATCACTGGTAAGGGTGATGAATTTATCCTTAATACAGTCAGGTACTATCTGAAGATGGGGGTTAATGGTAACAGTGCTTTTGGCACAGAATTTTGGATAAGAAGGGTGGATACCAGAACGAAATTAAGGTCCACATAAGAAGGAGAAAGGCATAAAGAAATCCTGGGTAGTCAGCCAACAATAAAAATGTTCAATTCATTCTGCTCTGACTATGTTTACATGTTGTCTTTTGTCATCATACTTAACATAATGAGAAAATTATCTAGTTTTGTTAGCAAATAGCAGAAAGAAAGAATGGCATTTCTGTTCATGTTTAGGTCATTTCCTCTGATGCCTTGAAAGACTTTGTTCCTGGGACACCCTCTTTCTTCTATATGACTCATAATTTTTGATAATTTCAATATCCGCATACATGGTCTTAAAATGATGTCGGTACTTAGTTTCTTAATCTTCCTTCCTCCAATGACTTTGTTCTATACTCTTTCTTACCCATTTTCCCAGTCATTACCATTAGACCGTGTCATTTAAATCCTGTCATTACAGAAATCATACCGTATCCTTAACCTCAATTTGAAGAATCACTCTCTCTTTCATATTATAATTGATACTTTTGGGGGGAGGATGGAATAAAGATAGAGTTCTGGCTCATTTCTTTTTGTGTTCCAATTCCAGAATTTCTAATACTCATCAGGGACTTCAATCCATTGATTCTACCTCTTTATACATTCTCTTATCTACCTTATCTTTACTTCTTTTTTAGGTGGCTTAAATTCCCTCATCAATCATTATTGTCACTATTTTATGCAGATTGAACTTTTTTTGTCCCTTTCCCACTTTGTTACTTTTTTTTTTGTCAAACTACAACCCTAATTAAATCAAAATCTATCCTTAATGTATACTTGAATCTACATGACTATACAAAGCTGGATCACCCTATGGCTGTCTCACTTTAAATTCATGCTTATTAATCTCAAGTGAGCTTTTAATATTGTCTGGCCATCAGGCTATACATATTCCTAATACATATTCCTAGTCCACTAATCCTACCACTCTCAGATAATTATTTCACACCTTTACTTTTCTTCCTAAACATCCAGCCAATCTCCTACCTACTTATCTCACTCTCAGCTCATGAACACTGATTTTAGTGGGAATAAAGAAACTATCAGAAAAGAACTATCACTGGAACTCACCACCAAATCTACTTATGTGGGCATCTGGGCCCATACACTGGGCCCTTTTTGTCTTATTTCTGTGGATAAACTGTCTCTGCTCCTGGCAAAGGTCATCTTTTTCACTGTTACATGTATTCATGCCTTTTTGCCTTTTGAATATCACCAGTCTAGAAAATAATGATCTTTCTCTTATATATTCTGATTTTATTTTAACAAGCATACAGACTGTTCTATTTTTTTCTATTAAAAATCTTATATTGATCCTTTTTACTTTGACAACTGCTATCCCTTCTGTCTCTACTCCTCTTTGCAGCAAAAATCCTCAGAAGTATTGTTTATACTCACTGCCTCCAGCTTCTCTCTTCTCGTTGCCTCTTGAATTTACCCCAACCAGGCCTTTGCCCATTGCCATTGAAATGGTTCTTGTCAAGATAACTCATGACATACTACCAATATTGTCAAATACAGAGGCTAATTCTCATTCTTTATCTTATTTGTTCTATCAGCATCATTTGGTGCAGTGTCTTTTAAACATTTTTTTCTTGGCTTTTACTTGCTCTTTACCTTCCTAACTTCTAAAATTTGGAAGGCTCCAGAGCTCAGGCTTCACAATCTCCTCTACTCTATAACTTCAGAACTTCAAATGTGTATCTCCAGTTCAAACAACCTCCCTGAATTCCAGGCACATGCAGCAAACTGCCTGCTCAGTATCTGCATGTGGGTAAGATTAAAGTTATGGAAAAGGCTTAGTGAATGCAGCTAAGCAATGAAATTAAGATAAATGACACATCCTTGCAAAACTTGAGTAAAACTATTTTTTAAAAAGTTATCTCAATATGTGTGATGTGATTGCATATTCTCTGGCAACTGAAAAACTAGCTTCATTTTAAATCAGGGTTGGTTTGGCAAAGAAATAGATAACCTGTACCATTAAGGGATGTATCTGACACCTGGGACCTTGAAGAATTTTCTGAGGTACTCTATCTATGGAGTTCATCTAGATGTCTATCAGATAAAAACATCAGCCTTAATAGAGCAGCCTCTAGTATCTGCTCCCCACAGCCAGTGGTACAGGGAGTAGAAATTGATTTACTAGGAACAAGGTTGGTCTTTGGTATAGAAACCAAAAACCAGATGGATGATACAGAAAAGTCATTAGAATATTGAATTTTTCACCTGGAGTGTCTCACATGTTCAATGTTTTGTGAGCTTATGAGAATAGATCAAAGACACTCCTTCATGAAGTATCCAGCTATATATTTGTGTTTAAATTAAACATAATATCAATTAAAAAAAAAACAACTGAAGTTTGTCAAAAAAGAAGAAAGAGGAGGTATTGCACACAGGCTTGCTCTAATTAAGGGATCCAATCAGCTCTGTTAGCTGTTTGGATTGCTATTGAAAATTATATTAGGGTCAGTGTTTCAGCTCTTGGTTGAGAACTTATACTATGCAGGATCTAGAGACTTGGACAGAGTAGAGAGGAGAAAGAGTCTAGTGCCAGCAACTTGAGAGAACAATTTTGAATTGTGGTTGGAACACATCGTTGAAATGTTAGTGGGGTGAATAGCTTCCGAGGTACAGATGCAACAGAGATTAATAGAAAATGTGTAGAGTCTGGCACTAAGAATTATATATGTTTTCAAATAGCACAAATACCTCTTTTTCTACAGCAGAATGTCTGACATCAGTCAAAAAGTTACTCAATAATGCAGGTAGATGCTGAGACTTATATGTCAAGTTGGTGAACACACATCATTGAAAGTACCTTAACATATATGTCAAGACTTGAGGGAGTTTTGCATAGAGGTGCTGTGGAGTGCAGCGTGAACAATGATATCCAGTTAGTGCAAGTTGCTGCAACTGCAATTTACAATAAAGAGAGCTGCAAGCTCCGGGAAAGACCACAGAGTCCCTCAGTTCCAGCTGCTAGTAAATACAACTGGAGAGGGGGAATGGATGAGGCAACACTCCTGGCAAAACAAAGATGAAATAGTAAGGAAGGCAGAGTTCACGTGGAGGGGGCTGACACTGATGTCTGCATGGTTATGCCTTCTGAGTCTGATCACAGACAAGCAGAGTCTCAGGAAGTGGGAGTGAGCAGATTACCTCTGGCAGGGAAGTTCCCCCTAAAGATACAGGATAACTAGTCAGAGACTATGCCCATCATCTGGCTTCCAGTTAGCACCATTGGCTAACTATAGGACCAATAGTTCTTAGCATCCAAGGGTCCCACTTAAAGTCGAAGGTAGGTTCAGAGGGAACATATAAGGGAGTTCCGAGAATTAAATGAAGTAATAAAGAGGAGGGTTAGGAAAGAGTGCAGTCATAAGAAGTGACTTTAAGGCTCAGTGGTAAATGGTGGAGACAAACTGAGAGAGGGCTGAAGCGATGAGTGATTTTAGCACACGAAAGAAAACCAGGTTACTAAGATCCTTTTTAGGGTTCAGGACCCCTGGAGTCGGCTGCTGAAATACACAGTGCTTGTGTGTACAGGGATGAGCCTTTGCCTTGAGAGGGGAGGGAAGAGGACACAGGAACAAAGGTGGCCGACCTGGCTTCATTCATGGCCACCTTGAAGCTTCCTAGACAAACACTGCTGGAGACATACACTGACACGGGACAGGAAGCAAGGCAAAAGGAATAATTTTCCTGGACTGGGAGATGTGTCTCATGTGAAAAGAGGAAAATCTTTTATGCATTTAGGTGACTGGGGAGTCAATGGGGACATTCTTTAAACACAATTACAGATTCACTGAAAGACAGGAGAGTAGGTAGACTGAGGAACCCAGGTACATGTTGTACATTTGTATCTCCTGGAAGAGAGAGGCAGTTCCTATAAGGAATAAGCTGGAAGTAAACTTTTTTTTTTTTAGGAATATGTAGCAATATAATGGAAATTTAATGTTTGAGCAGCAGATTTAAAAATTCCCATAGAAATACGATCTGCTTTGTTAAAATCATATTTCTCCAGTCAGCTATGGAGTAGAAGGCAACTCACACTGGTGCTGGGCGTTCTTTTAGGCAAAGGTGGGAGAGGAGCTGAGCAGAAAAGGTCTCCAGCAGAGAAGCTTGAGGGAGTGATCTGGTGGCTGGGGCTAGAGGGTAGCCTGGGCACGCTGTGCAAAGTGTCCCATCACAGAACCCAACCAAGAAACAGAGGAAGAACTTGTGGACACAGACAATAGTATGGTGATTGGGGTGGGGGGGGAGTGGGTGGAGGTAGAGGAAGGTATGGGGGATAAATTGTGATGGAAAAAATAAATAATAAAGATATTAAAAAATAAATTAAAAACTTAAAAAAAGAAACCCTGAAAAAAAAAGAACACTGGTGTTAGGGCTGGTTTTTGGATCAAATTTGGGTAAAAGTAGACACAGAAGTGTTACATAGAGTGGTGAATGTCTAAAAGCTGAGTTCTGTGTCATTTTCATGATGCATCTCTATAGCATTATTTAAATGTTTATATTGTTCTGTATCTAGTGTATCTTGAGAGACACATTTATGGAAACCTGGTGATAAAAAACATCCCACTTAAATACTCAAAACATTTATTGTATAGCTAAGTGATAAGTGAAAGATAAGAAAAGATGAGAGTTAAATCAAAATTGTCAGGTATTTTGTGGCTTATTAATTAGCAACTGATTTCATGGCTTCAAATTTAGCAGTTAACATTTTCATATTCACATAAAGAATGATCAATAAACTAAGCCCCATGTTTCTAAATAGGGAATATATAAGTGCATACATAATGTAGAGTGTGTGCTCTCCTCTTAGGACACATATCCTTCATCAGAGAAACAAAAAAGGATTAAGGTACTGACTTTGTCTTTGTGTAAAATTTTGATATTTTACTCAATATAATACTTTTATTTATTTAGATTTTTAAAACATTGCATTTAACATCATTGATCTTGATTCCTGAATTACGGTACTCTCTTAAATGTTGTGCTTAAGGCAAATGACCCTGCTTCCTCCTCCTAGTCCCCCCCTGGGTGGCAGCAGCATTGTCTCTTTGGGCTGGGTGCTGAGATGAGCAGCAATTGTAAGAAGTCTGCACAGCTGGTGCCTACAGTTGGAGGAACTGCTTAAAATATTCAGGGTATTTCCTTAATTATTTGAGATAATCTCCACTTTTTGATGTTACCACCTCTAATGAAAGTTAGTTCACAAGGCTTGATGTACATCTGAAGAAGAGAGGCTTTTAAATTATTACTAGGTCACATACTTCTTTGAAAGAGTATCAAGAGACTCATTCAGCAAGTTAACATCCGGTCCAAGCACGGTAAAGGGGAAGTATAAACAGTGAAGAAGAGGTATGTGGACAAACGCACAACTTAAACACTCCTATTAGAGGGACGCAGATGGGTGGTGGTTCAGTTTTCCATAGGAGGGAAAAAGTAGGGAGCCTTCAAGAATTCATGCTTTTTCCCTTTGAACTCTTACTCCTTTCATCTTTTAGAATTAAGCTTCTTTTAATGCCAACACTTTAACCCAATCAATATTTTTCTATTTCAACTCCATATTATGTTATTATGCCTTCCCATTCCTTTCTTTACAGCTCCATGTAGGCCCAGGTTCACATAATTTGCCCATCAATGACAGCAGCAGCAAGAAATACAATTTTGGCTTTTCCTTAATGCCCCCCTCTCCAGTCTGATTATCTTTAGGTCAAGTTACTGTCTGGATTGGAGATCCTATAGCCATCCATTTTTCACATAGCTCATGGTCCCCTGTTCCCTTAGCTGCCAACCAAGTAATAGGTCAAGTGTGTCAAATATAAGCCCAGATGCTCAACTAGTCAACCAAGTTCAGCACCACTGATTGACCTGATTCTTTCTATTCCACAAGTTTCTGCTCCTAGAATCAAAGTTTCTAAGTAACCCATATCTGTTATGTTAGCCTTGCACCCTGTCTTTGGTGCTGTTCCTTCTGGTTTTTCTAGGAGCTTGTTTCTCCCTCATCTCTCAAATATTGACAATTTCTTTGATATATGTCCAGATCTCTCAAAACAACTGTCATATCTTTGTTCTTTTGGGTTCCTGGCATTGGGCAAATACCTCATGTCCGCAGTTGGTTGGTTGTCTTGGAATTATTGCTAAGGGAGTAGCACAGCTGGTGTTATGGCCTCTCAGAGCAAAAAAAAAAAAAAGTGATTTTCTTCTGTGTCCAATGAGTCAAGTGCAAAAATATAAATATCTATTGAGTGAATGAAAGTGTGTGATTCTGCCTGAAATTATTTTCATATGATAGGAAAGACATAAATTTAAAAAACAACATTAACTGAGCAACATCTTATTAGCTTATTTTCAGGAAAAAAAAGTTTTTAAAATTTATAATATGTTTTGCTTATAGGATTATGCCAAAGAAAGAGATTCAAGCCTGTTTTGAAAAACACGAAATTGCTGTTAAGATTTTGCCAACTGACAGTCTCGGAAGACAATGTCCATTTTTAAGTACTATGTTGTTAGTTAAAAATATTTTGTCAGTGCTTTATATTTACACTTCATAGAGCTTTATGTTAAATGATCAACTATGAATAAAAGTTTGTGTTTATATTCTAAATATTAAAAATATTTAATAAAATAGGGGTAATCAGGTTACCTAATTTGAGATTACTAATAGAGGAAAACATGCATATACATGTAAATTATCATTTAGTAATAAATGACTTAAGAAAATCCTCCCACAATTAAAATAGTGGATTTGAAACAAAACTTGAGATCAAAATTCCAATTGGATTTTTAAAACACATCTAGTGTGCTAAACATTCTGAAGCCTATTAATAATCTATAAGGCAGTTATGCATATTTTATACTAAAGGATGTCTTAAAAGGCTATACCTTTATAGGTAATAAGCAGCTTACAAAATTACTTTAATGAATTTTTAATATTTATTTGAAACAACAAAAATCTGTCATTTTAGAAGGTCAGATATGACAAGCAGCTATT
>VMDR010012895.1:0-25801 GCA_007922815.1 Macrotus californicus | reverse complement strand
CACAGCATGTGGAGGAATTGGAGGCACTGTGCCAGCACAGAGTGGTAAATAGATCAACATTTTGGGCCAGGGTACAATGATTATGTGCCTCTAGGTGGTTTCCTAATCTTCCCATTTATAAGAGTGGACCCAGCAAGAATAGAGACTGAAATAAAAGGTTTTCTTAAGCTTTCAACTAATATTCTGCTTTCAGCTACTATCCACTTATTCAAAGACCTACTGAGAGGAAGCAGAAGTCCGTATTACAGCATATGCCTTTAAATTTGTCAATATCAGGAGCCAGGAAATGCCTTGTTCTTCTCCAGGGCTCTTTCAGGTAGCTTGCGTTCCAGGAGCGTTCATTTGTTCTAGGCGACATTCGAAACTAATGGGGTAAGATCTGGGAGTGTGTATGTGACTGGTCTAAAGCCTGTCTTCTTGAGTTAATCCCTGAGAATTTAACAAGCTTATAATTTCTAAAGTCCTGCTTCACTCACAGTTTGAATGCAAAAGCACGAAGGAGTGCCGCAGAAGGATGTCTGTTATTCCTTAAAAAAAGAGGTAAATAATATTTGGAAAAGTTCCTGACAATATTACAATATAACTCTCCAAAGCTAAGTTATACAACAAGTTATATGATCACATCTTATGTTTCTGCAGCGACCTCGAGGGAAAAAGAGAAGCCTGGCTTGAGAATAAAGTAAACTAAGTCCTCACTTCATGTCGTAGACAGGTTTTTTGGAAACTGCGGCTTTCAATGAAATGACACATATCGAAACAAATTTTTGCTCAGGCTAATTGATATAAACAATAGTTATGTTTCTATAGCATATTTCCAGGCACAAAAACATAAACACACTTCTAACTATCCTAAATACTTCTAATATTAAACACTGCAGTACATGTGAGCTAGACAAACAGTTAGGAAAGATGAATAAAAACAAGTGAGAGAATTCTTCTCCAACCCGTTTATTCGAGTTCAGGGTCACAGGTGGCCGGAGCCTATCCCAGCAGCTCAGGGCACAAGGTGGCTACCCACCCTGGACAGGACGCCCTTCCATCACAGGGCCTCTCACCCACACCCACGCTCACTCACACTGGGAAAAGGCAGACAGACCAGTTCACCACACACGCACACCTTCGGGATATGGAAGGAAACCGGAGTACCCGGGGAAAACCCACGCAGGCATGGGGAGACCATGAAAGTCCACAGACAGTGGCCCCAGCCGGGAACCACATCGACGTTCTGGCAAAATGGAGTTGAGCAAAACAATGTCATTCGAGGACCTGCTGCAGGTTGTAAATATAGCAATCACAATACAGGGCAATTAGATTCAAGAGTAACATGAGAGGGAATTATAGGAGGGAGAGTTGTGTCATTAGTTTTAGAGAAGATATTCCCTGCCCCAGGGCCACGTGACTTCATGTGTATCAATCGCAAGAACTTCTTTCAGTGCTTTACCAGTTAAAAAATAAAAGGCTTTTAGACTTTGTTTTCTAATTTCGTGCGTTGTGGAAAGATACATGTAACATACACTTTGCCATCCTCGCCCCTTTCCACGTAGTTCTGTGGTATGAGAGGCATTAATGGAGTTGTGCAACCATCACTGCCACCGTCCCCGTAACTCCTTTTGTCCCGCAGGACTGAAACTCTTCGCCTATTGAACGATAACTCCCCTAGCCCCCGGCAAGCACCATTCAACCTTCTGTCTCTATGAATTTCACGACTCCAAGCACCTCATATAAGTGGCATCATTCAGTATTTGTCTTTTGTGAGTGACTTATGTCACTTAGCATAGTGTCATCAGGTTCCATCTATGTTGTAGCACGTGTCAGTATTTCCTTCCTGCTTAAGTGGCTAACATAAAAAAAAAAAACCCAGAATATAACAAGTGTCAGTGGGGATGTGGGAATCTCTTGTGCCTCAGCCCTGGCTGGTGTGGCTCAGTGGATTGAGTTCCGGCCTGTGAACCAAAGGGTCGCTGGTTTGATTCCCAGTCAGGGCACATGCCTGGGTTGTGGGCCAGGTCCCCAGTAAGAGGCATATGAGAGGCAATAACACACTGATGTTTCTCTCCCTCTCTTTCTCCATCCCTTCCCCTCTCTCTAAAAGTAAATAAAATCTTGAAAAAGAAAAAATAGGTGCCCCGGTTGGGGGCGTGTGAGAGGCAACCAATCAATGTTTCTCTTGCACGCTGCTGTTTCTCTCCCTCTCTTCCTCCCTTCCCCTCTCTCTGAAAATAAATAAAATCTTTAAAAAATATGTTTAAAAATCACTTTTCCCAGAGACCTTCCCAGCCTACCAGATCGGGTCACGTCCTTGCACTATACTTCCTGTTAGCACTCTGTTTTTCTCCTTATTACAATCGGAACACAATAATTATGTAATAAAGATGTTGAACACATCTAGAGCTGGATTCTAAGGCTCCATGGAGGCAGGAATCTCCTTTTTCTGTCAGAGAGAACAGCAGTGGAGGGAAAGCTGATGCGGAGCGATGTTATGCATGTAAGAGCGGTTTAATAAATGGTCATGACCTGGTTAGACGGCTCAGGGCCCCAGAGTGGTGCAGATCCCTGGGTTCTCTATTTTGAAATTGCAAGGTGAAGGCTGAGTAAATGATCCATGTGTTCATTGGCGTGGCTCATACAACAGCGACACCCCCGTGGTCGTGTAGGGCCAGGGCGATGCACATGGTGACGTGGAGGTGAGATATGAGAGGCGGTTATGTTGTTAAAAGGCCCATCTTTTCTCCTCTTTACTTTCTGAGAGCTTGGAAGTCTTTATGGTTGCTATCCACTCATAGTTATTGCCTGTCTTTCTTCCTCTTATTTCTTCCTTTATTCTGTCAGGAACAAGTTAACCTAGTCTAATCATTTCCTTTTAAATAACTTGTTGCTGCAAAAGAATAACAAAACTTTTTAAAAAACCTGGTGTTTTCTAGAAGGTTGTAAAAAAATACACTATTGTTTTGCTGCTGAATTTTTAAAATGTATTTGCTGAATTTATTGTGGTCACTTTGGTTGATAAAATTCAATAGGTTTCAGAAGCACAATTTTTTATAGTTCATTTTTATTTTTTAAAAGATTTTAGTTATGTATTTTCAGAGAGGGGAAGGGAGGGAGAAACTGAGGGACAGACACAGCAATGTGTGGTTGCCCCTCGAGCGCCCCCCACTGGGGACCTGGTCTGCAACCCAGGCATGTGCCCTGACTGCGAATCGAACTGGCAACTCTTTGGTTTGCAGGCTGGGCAGGACTCAATCCACTGAGCCACACCAGCCAGGGTGAAAGTATTTAAGCTTTGTCACACATTGAAACTAGTAAAGGAGAAATAGAAACATAGCTCCAAAGCCTAAATTGTCATTAACTGCGAATCATACATGTCTTGTTAGGTGGCTATAAAGGTTTTTCACATTGTTAATCACGCACATCATCTTGGCTTGGCTAGGCAATGCCGTTTTACATTCACTTCTGATTGCTGGAGTTATGTCTGATTCCTCCTTCACGCTGAAAGCTCGAAGAAAGTAGAAATCCTGACTGTTTCTGATGATCAGGTGAACCCCAGGACCTAGCACAATGCTAGACCTGCAGTGGGGATTCAATAAAGTAGGTAATGAATGACTGAATTTGTGGCTAAATAAGTGAATTAAATATGTAGTACGAGGTCAATAAAATAGGTAATACATGATTGGATTCATGGAAGAATATGCGAATAATATACTTGGAAACTGCCAGAGTGGGAAAGGGGAGGGGGTAGAGATAATGGATTTTTAATTTTAGCTAAGCTCATGCAAGGCAGGAGATCCCTTGCTAATTCTGTTGTGTAGAATCTGCACACTACTAGGCATTTATGAAACTTTTGTTAAAGCTTAAAGAGAGGTCAAGGCTACAAGTGGTAATTCCTGGACATTAAAAAAGGGGGTAATTTTCATTTTTTTCGCATTGCTGCTTTTGATGACACACACACAGCTATGCTAACACAGGTAAGACCCTCGCAGCAAGGGTACCTGCATTTCTACAAAAGGTCAAACTAAACTGAATTAACTGCTCGGTATCATGGTGTCATCTGCCTTCCATTTTCCACAAGGCTATATTCCATTTGCTTAGACTTGAATGATTTTAAAATTCGTGATCTTGATGTCCTCCGAAATGTACAGATTTTATAGCTTAGATTTTAAGAGACGTCATTACCTGACAGGGTAATGCCAGTTTTATCTGCACTGGTGATGGTATTTGCTGTGATACTTAAATAATAATCCAAATCAAATGATAATTTCTTTGAGAGGATGTCAGGAAAGGAGAAAGAAAAGAACAAAAATACACAGAGCATTTAACTTGGTTTAAAAACACAACACATTGCAGCTTCCCATGATTTTTTATTTTATTGGAAAAAAAAATCCCTTAGCAATTCATCTTCCTTTGGGCCCATGAATGACATTTTACTGTGATGTGATTATAAGCAACAAAATCCCTCGGAGATGCTGCCTTAAAATATTTCTCTTTATAATGTTCTGAGCTCGACAAACCTTAGTAGAAAACAGAATACTCTTAATTATGAATAAATTAACTAAATTAGTAACATGAGATGGATATGCAATTAAGGGATTGTTAATTGAAACTGGAAACACAGCTGTATACGGCTTAGAGCTGAATCATCCAAGTAATGACGCAGATGTTTGTAAAATGTGATTATCTTTAGTGGAGACAGCGCTGCATCTCCCAAGCCCATTCTCACATTGTGTCACTGAAATGCTTTTTAAACCCATGAACACCAGGAATCAGGATCTCAGGGACGGCAAATTAAGCTCCCTGGATATGGGAATTAGTGTTGTCTGAATGTCAGCAATTTGATTCACCAGCTTTGAAAGAATGTAGATATGGAGCCAACAACAAACATCTGTTAGTTGCGGGGTCTTCAAAAACAACAACAACCAAAAGTTGCTGGCAAACCAGTCCCGCCGCTGTGCGGGACGCGGAGAGAAACGTATAAAGAACCCAGCCCCAGGGCCAAGCGCCTGGGAACTTTTGCACAAATGGTAAATGCACCCTCTGCTGGCGGAGGCTCTAAAACATCTTTTGCTATTTTCCAGGCAATCAACCCAGAAGAAACAAAATCTTCAGAACTGAAGGAAGCAGTGGGGAAAATGGTGTCATTAAACTTGCTGTGTGGTTAAGTGCACTAAAATTACCAGTGATTCTACAGCATTGTGGAAGCTTCCATTTTTTTGCTTATCACACACATTTTTGCCCCGTGGGCAATACCCACCTGTCCCAGAGAAGGAAAATGTCTGTGGATCTGGATTTTTTTTTTAAATTGATTTTTAGAGAGAAACTGAGTTTTAAGGGGGAGAGAGAGAGAGATTGTCCCACTTATTTATGCATTCATTGGTTGATTCTTGAATGTGCCCTGACTGGGGATCGAACCCACAGCCTTGGCGTAGGGGGTCAACGATCTAACCAACTGAGCTACCCAGCCAGGGCTGTGAATCTGCATTTTAATGGAGTTGTATGGCCTTAGCACAGACTTCTCTTGGACAAAGTCAGGAGGAGTGGGAGCTAGACACTATATCCTAACCCTAACTTAGTCACTAGACACTATATCCTAACCCTAACTTAGTCACTATGGAACGGGGCATTCAGCTAAATAGCCACAGTCTTTGAAATCCAGCTCCGCGGTCTCTGGACACGAGCCTTTGGCATTAAAACCAACAACACTCTCAGGCTGGGTGGGGCTTACAAACGTGGCAAACATCAATTTTACTATGTGGAGTGCGAAGTTGCCACTGTACGTTGTAGTAAAAAAAGAAGTAATACATGGTTTTGGATATCAAACAGCAGGAAATACATTTGTCACCTTAGCTTCTCTTTCAAAGTTATCAATTTTCTTAACAAAAGCTAGTTCTGGAAAGGAAACAAAACTAAAACAGGAGATAGTCTCCATTAGTCACTACCTCCCACTATGAAAAGAATACAGAAAACTTAGGGAAACATTCTTGTAATTCAGGGGAGATCTTTTATGCATTCTTTAATGAAGTATTCGGATGATGTGAGGCCCAAAATAAACGACTCGATTTTCCACTTTACGATGGCTGTGAGGGCACAGCTGAGTTATGTGTTTGTTTAAAAAAATACACTTTCAGGAACAAATGAAGAAGAAAATGCAAACATAAAGAGACACACCGCTCTACACTGTTTTCTCTCCAGGTTGGATACCTATAAATGTGGAATTTGTTAGATTTTGGTCACGAAGTCTTTCTATCCTATGTGCTAGTCTCCACAAGCATAGGCTTTGCCTATAACTCCAGTATTGATTTGCTGTTATAAGGTCCTAACTTGTCTAAATTTCATTACCTGAAGGGACAGCTTGCAATTCCATATACAGGTATAATAAAAGCAAGGTGACCACATGTACACAGGGCACCTTTCCCCCAGTATGTGGGGCCAAAGTCTAAATGAGTCCATCAGTCTGTCACAAATGGTGATGACAAAGCTAATAACATATTATTTAGTAGCATGTGTATTAATGTTTTCAACCCCGAACCTACTTATAATCACACTAGTATCAGAACAACTAGAACAGGAACAGATTCACAGAAATGGAGATCACATGGAGGGTTATCAGCAGGGAGGGGAAGGGGGAGAGAGGGGGAAAAGGTACAGGGAATAAGAAGCATAAATGGTAGGTAGAAGATAGACAGGGGGAGGTTAAGAATAGTATAGGAAATGTAGAAGCCAAAGAACTCATATATATGACCCATGGACATGAACTAAAAGGGGGGGGGGAATGCTGGTGGGAGGGGGTGTGCCGGGCGGAGGGGAATAAAGGGGGAAAATGGGACACCTGTAATAGCATAATCAATAAAATATATATTTTTAAAAAGAACCCACTTGTGACCTTCCCAGCTGTTTGTCTACCTAACAGCTCTTCACTTCATATTCCTTGGTAAAGAATCTCAATTACGATAAGATATTGGGCATCAATGGACCCAGGGCTGGGGGAAGAATTAAAATGTGACCTAACCAATCATGGTAATCCTGCACCTCGTAGCCAGTGCCTGGCTTAAAGGGGGACAGGGAGACTCAGTTCTGGGTGATGCACAAGGGGAAGTCTGCTAGGGAGCTTCTGAGAAATTCTTTCTTCTCCAACACACACACACACACACACACACACACACACACACACACACACACACACACAATTATCCTTGTATCTTCCTCCCTTCTTGCCTTTGATATTGTTGTCTCAGGATACATTCCTTGGAACAGTGGGAAGCCATCTAGGGATCATGAGGACAAAGCCAAGAAACTCCCAGAGAAACTGAACTGGAGTCTTAATATTGTTCAGCCAATGAGTTAACCAGCTCCAGGTCCGATGGCCTTTGAACTTCCGGGGGTGTCAGCCCAATGGTTATTAATGTGTGGTGCCCAACTCCGATAATAGCAGCCTCACCCGGAATCTTACTAGAACTACAAAATCTCAGACCTTACTTCCTCCAGACCCATGAATCAGAAACCCTGAGTGGAACCCATCAGCCTGTACTTGAACAAGCCTTCCCGATGATTCTGACACATGCTAAAGTTTGGGGGCCACTTGGTGAGATGATCTGATGTCTCCATTATTTAAAATAGCATTTTCAAACCTGGCATGCTTCCACTGGGGTTCGTGTTAAACACAGATTTCCAAAAGTATTGAATGAGACTTGCCAGAGAAGGGACTTGGGAATTTGTAATTTGGTCAAGTGCCCCTGGTGAGTCTTGTGAACAGAGAACTTTGGGAAAAACAAACATAAGGCCCTTGAAGCCAGGTGTCGTGCTGCTGAAATCATTCTACCCGACACGCCATCTGCAATTGCTGTGCTCCAGAACCGCATGGGTAAATAGGCACTAGCTCTTGCCTTGGCGAGTATATTATAAAGCCCTAGTTTGGAGAGCCTTTGACTTCAAGTGAAGTTTACATTTCTAAGATGTTGGTTTCCTGACTGTCAACTTGAATTCCCGATCTTTTATATTCAGAACGCGTTTGCCTTCACTGCTCCCGCAGCTCAGCTCCAGTCCGAGCAGCTCACCTCTTATACATTCTTGACCCCTGCTAGCTGGTGGCCCTGTCAACCCCACCAGGATTTCAGAACCCCTCTCAAGTAATTACAGGCGTAATCATGCATTCCTTGACTCTTAGGCTACATTCTCAGAGGCCAGGTTCCTACCTGCTGAACTTGAACTTGCTGATGCCCGTGAGACTGGCATGAAAGCAGCAGCAATTAGCCTGTGAAAAACTGAACATACATTTCAAAGTCTGAAGAAAATATTGCTGCTCATCCAAAGAGAAATAATCTAGGACTCTAAAATATTTAACATTAAATGGTCTGAAATCATCAATGTTCTTTCAGGTTGAGTGACTATTTTACATGAAAAACTTTCTGTCCCTTGTTTGCCTGGGCCGAATCAGCTGAAAAGGGAAAAATCATCCTAGTGTGATCAACTTTCCTTGTGAGTGACAAATGTGCAAGTCTGAAGGAGATTTGAGGAGAATATTTAATTATGTCTCCTCTCCCGTGATTACAGAGAGTTCACATATTTAGATAGTTACTTGTTTCGCCTTTAGCTACAGACATACACCACACCACACCCATTTCAGACTTCCAGTTACCTTAGGTTAACTCAGATTTCCCCAGACCTCAGCTAAGACTTTCCTTTTGAAATGCTCTCCCTTCTTCTGAGAAAACCCTTCCATTTCTTTTTTCTACCTTTTGAAACCCTACTCATTGCCCAAGTCTAAGCTCGAACATCATCCCAGGGGTAAAATTCATTGCCAACTGTTCTGCCTGTTAATACGGCTTCTCCCCAAGAAATCTCCAGTGGGGCCCTTCCGGTGTTGGCTGTAGCTCCTGTATCATTCTCGAAGGGGATTTGTGTCATGAACATCTTTGTCCTTTCTGCCAAATAGAGTCTCTAGCATAATGCAGTCACTTAAAAGCTACTGAACTGAATTTCAGGCAAAAGTGATTTCTAGGCACAAGCATTAGCCAAATAGGAACTTAATTTCCTTGCTTGTTTTACCGGTTTTATATAATTCATTGCAAGTGGGAGGGTCATGAATAATGTTTGGTTTTTGCTATGTGGTGGGCGTCCCAGCTTCAGTCTGAGAAATTCAGTTACGCGTGACAGATTAGTGGGATGGGCGGAATACTGCATGGGGACTGAGAAAAAGCTGCGCCACTTCTGGAGTGACCGTATTTTGCCATGTATAATGCACAATTTTTTGCACAGATTTTCAAGGGAAGAATTAGGATGCACATTATACATGGGTAGTACTAATTCTGTATCTATGTAAATGTTTTTAATTCTTTTATTCACACTTATGTGTTAAAAGTGTAACTCTAGAAAGCAATAACAATCTATGTATGTTCAAAATAAATGCTAAAATTCCTTTATAATACAAAAACAGGTATCTAAATATAAATAAATAGCCCTGGCTGCTGTAGCTCAGTGGATTGAGTGCCGGCCTGCGAAACAAAGGGTCACAGATTTGATTCCTAGTCAGGGCACATGCCTGGGTTGCAGGCCAGGTCCCCAGTAGGGGGCACTCAAGAGGCAATTACACATTGATGTGTCTCCCTCTCTCCCTCCCTTCCCCTCTCTCTAAAAGTAAACAAATAAAATCTTTAAATATAAATAAATTAAAAAATGAATTAAAAATGAAAACGAAAGACTTTTGTCCTGAAAGTTTGGGCCAAAAACGTGGGTGTGCATTACACACGACAAAATACAGTACATATCCAGAAGCACATTATGGTCATCTTTAAGAGACTGGCGGTTCTCCAGGCATCTACTGGGGAAACCAAGGAGGTCTCTTGGGAGAAGGCCTGAAGAAAGAACATATTATAAACTACTTGGTTTACTCAGTGGGACAGCCTGAGTCAGCAAGATGACTGGTTTTGTGAATGCCACGGTATCTGCCACTTGGATTCATCTTCTGGTTTGGTCATGTCTGAGTCCTACGGCTGCAGATTAGAATGACGGGAGAGAGCACATGCCAGATGAAATGCTTTCTGCTGCAGCTCATTGAAAGCCCAGCGCAAGATGGCTCGGACAGTCAAGGCGTTGGGAGGCAAGGCTGTTCTAGAACTGGGCAGTTCAGAAACACAGTGGCATCCCAGAACGCAGGTTCCTCCCGTCTTTGCACTCTGCCATCCTGAGGTGAACTCACTGCACATTCACCAAATGGCTACTCAAGTTCTGGCTTGTGCATTCACGTGTCTGTCCATCTGTCTGGTAAAACAAATATTTATCTTGCTAGGACTAACTCTTCTTAGGCGCTTTGGATACAGTGGCAAAGAACACAGACAAGATCCCTGGCTTCGTGAAGCTTTCTTTCTCATGATGGGAGACAGAAAATAAAAAGACATTGAATGTGCTAATTCTGGAGTGTGTTATGAGTGTTAAGGAAAGATGAACAAATGGACACACAGGTCAGGTGTTCCTCCGGCTGCATGACATACCACCCTAGAATTTAGTGGCTTCAAACCCAAATTTATCGCTGTTATTCCTGGTTCTGTGAATTTGGCTCAGCTCAGCTCGGTGTTTTGGGTTTGGAGTCTTTTGTGTGTTTGCATTTCGATGACAGCTGGAACTGGAGTGATCTGAAGGCCCCACTGGGATGGACGTCCCAGATGATTTTTTTTTGCCTGCTTATCTGGTGCCTTACATGGGGTGGCCACACCACCCGGGGGGCTGGCCAAGCATCGCTGTCTTTTCATGCAGCTTCTCCATGTGGCTAACTTAGAGTTCCTGACAGTATAGTGTGGCTTTACAGTAGACAGACTTCTTTCATAGCTGCTTACTTACCCCACAGTGAGTGCTCTGAGTTTACCAAGACAGGAGCTGTAAGATTTCCTCCAATCTAGCCTTGGATCTTACTGTGTCCCGTCTGCTGCCTTCCATCTGTCATACGGAGCCAGCCTGGATTCAGTGTGGGAGGGGACTACACAAGGTGTACCGAGGCATGATTCATGATGGTGGGGTAACATCTTTGTAGAAGAACTACCACAACAGGCGAAGGGGAATTGAATTGAGAGGGCTGGGAAGGACGAGGTAGAGACAGTTGCTGTTCAAATAGGGTGGTTAATTTTCAAGGTGGTTTCTTTAAGAAGAAGAGATTAGAGCAAGACTTGAAGAAGGTGACAGTTACTCACTGCTGTGTGGGAGAAGAGCATTCCAGGTAGAGAGAAGGAGTAGGCACAGTGTCCCGGAGAAAAAGAATGTCAATTTATCATAGTTCTTGGGGTGAGGACAATCTTTCTTGGATGCTCCTCTAGCAGACTTTTTGTATTGTATTGCCTGAGATTGCATCGGATGCCCATGACCAATCCTTGGCAAGCAGAGCGGGCCCACCAGATCACCATGACATAACTCAGCCCTCTCATTACTCATTCCCTGGGGCTGAGGCCTGCCTCACTGTGCATGGTCACCTAGAGGAGGCTAGATCCTGGACAAACAAGCTCTCCTCCAGCAAGGGAAAAGGGAGCATGTGCACAGAATAGGGGGAGATCTGGGCAACAGGAAATAACAGTGTACCCCGGAGAGTAAACAATACTCTTTGGGCAACTGTTCAAAAGGGGACAACTCACAACTTGGCCTGTTTCCCAGACATAGATCCTGACCGTCAGCAGAGAACAGTCATGCTTGGTGTAGGAGCAGAAAAGGCGGGGATGGAAGCTGTAAGGACAAGGGTCGGCATCTAATTTGCCTGGCAGGAGATGGGCCACTCCCCATGGAGGAGGAGGGGGTTGAACAGAGTGTATACTCAGAAGACAGGGAGCATTCAGAAAGAGGAAAGGTGACTCTGAAAGTACAATTCTATGTGTGCCACAGAAACAGACTGAGATACACGCTGAATGATGGACTTCATTCAAAGAGGCTAGTGTTGGAATTGTCAAGTGCAGCGCCATAGCTGTGGGCCTGTGGATAATATGATTGCCTCTAGAGTCTGTGTCTAATGGGAAAGCCATGGCTGAGAATGAAAGGTCCTGACTTGTGTGTTGCGATTCAAAATCTTTTTAGGTTTCCTAAGTGCCACGTAGAGCAATCCACCCGCTTTTGAGTTTTCTGTGTCACAAAAAGAAAGTATGTTAATAGCTAGTTCAGTAAATATTTATTGATGAAAACAGAAAAGACTGTTTAGAAAGACAAAATCAAACATGAGATAACAAAGAAATGTAAGCTAACTGAGAAGGAAGGAACGCCAAAAGCGGGGTGGAAAAATCTGAAGTTCACAACTACACTGTCATATCTTTTCTTTTTCCTGCCAGTATAGGCAGCTTTGTTAGAAATCACTCTATTAACCTGCAAATCTGTTCTGTTTTAACAAAGGGAAGCATATGTGATGCACCAGTTGAATATAAGACAAATTAAAACAATTTCATTGCGAATATAGAAGAGCAAGAGTTACCCCATCTAACCTTTGAAAGTACCTTTCCTTTTTAAGGATAAGATTAGTTCTGAACCACCACCCTCCACAGCTTTAGAAAGAAATTTGGGTCTACCTTGTCTGACAGGTATTTAGTGGGAACCCACTAGATGTATATATGACATTATAGATTTTCAATAGGTTCTAGAAAACAACAGAGTCCCTCCCTTTTCCAACCCAACAGGGAAGGACCAAATTCTTCTTATAATGGAAGGACGAATGTATTAGAAAAGATACCACATGACCAAGTTCAGAAAAGTGGAAAAGTTTAGAGAAGTTTCACAGACATGAACTGCAGTTCTAAAAATACAACTTCACATTTTATAGCATTTAATAGTTTCTGAAGGGCTTTCATAGTTTTTATCTCATTGTTTCACATGGACCTTGCAAGACTGGTGGGATTTAGATATTTAATTCCTAATTTATTTATTTTTTAGAATATAGAACATTTAGCCCTGTCTGGTGTGGCTCTGTGGATTGAGTGCCGGCCTGCAAACCAGCAGTTGCAGGTTTGATTCCCAGTCAGGGCACATGCCTGGTTGTGGCCAGGTCTCCAGTACGGGGCACGCGAGAGTCAACCACACATTGATGTTTCTCTCCTTCCCTCCCTTTCCTTCTCTCTAAAAATAAATGAATAAAATCTTCAAAAAAGAATATAGAACACTTAGACTGAAGTATGCCTTTTCTAGAGTAAAATTAAAGAGTGTGTGAGAAGAATACAGAGCAAGTTTTTGATTCTGGTTCCATTATTAACTAGCTGTGTGAACTATGACATATCATGCGATGCCTTTGTGAAATCAAGGGTTGGACTTCTGGACTTTAAGAACTGAAATCCTCTGAATTGACGGGCAGTAACAACTTAAATTAGGCCATCTTTCCTAAAATAAACTTATGCATGGTAGCGCACTGATCATTATATGATACCGTATTAAAAATAATTAAATGGAACCTTTTAAAGAATGACTGCTGAAGTGTAAAGTTAAGAAATTAAAATATGCAGCCATTCAAAGTAGATATTTTTAAAGCAACAAAACACATCAACATAGCCAGGGGTTTCTGAAGTAGATTTAGCAGCTGCACTACTGCAAATTCATGCTTGGAGCTCCTTGCTACATAGCCTTGGCTTTAGGACCTGACCAGATTCCTTAGACATAGGCTAACTTCTCAGGCTTAGCCAACTGGGTTGCAAGGGCAGGGCCCTAAAATACAAATGGGCAAAAAGATGACGGGAATAGCGTGAGGCAATTACTGCTCTTGTGGAAGTAAGACAAAGTCTGTGCAGTGTAGGTTAGGTGACCGATAGGGACTCTGTTCAGGGAGGACCGCACATCATCAGCCAATTACCTGTTTACCTCCAATATTCTTTGCATATGATCTCCAAATCAAGGAAAAAAAAAAACCCAGTGCTTCAAAAGCTATTTCGGTAACTCCACTGCCGAACAAGATGGAGTAATAAGGACCACATTTGCCTTTTATATTGAAATAACCAAAAGATGGACAAACTATATGTAATGATGGAGTGTGAGCTGATGAACATCAGGTAAGGAAGGACAGGGACCCTTGAGAGATGGAAAACATATATGGCGAGCCCTAGGATTACCCTAGTTTACAACCTTGAGGGATTCCGATCCTCAGCACAGTGAGGAAGAACCTGGGAGGGCCTGGCAGACTCCCTGAGTCATGGCCCTACAAGTCTGGGAAAGAATAAGGTAGTGAGGACAGAAACCCAGAGAGGACAGTGGCACAGAGAGAGAACCCTGATGATCTATGTACGGGGTCTCCCTCAAGGACTCAGCTGAGGATTAATGAGCACATGTGTGAGGGAACTACAGGGGGCCAGGAAAGGATCAGCAGGAAGGATTAGAGGTAATAGTTCCCAGCATTCATATGTGGCACGGAGCAGCACCTATTCCCTACTGGTCGTCATGGAAACCTCATGATTCACGCAGCATCGTGTACGCAGCAAGAGCTTGCCTCAGTGGTGTGGAATAATTAGCCCTAGACTCAGCTTCAGTCTATTCCCATCTAATCTGAAAAGATGGCAAAGTATCAAACAATAGCACATAGCTTGGATCAAAAAGCTGTGGTACATTTACACAATGGAATACTACTCAGCTGTATAAAAGAAGGAAATCTTGCCCTTTGCAAGAGCATGGATGGACCTGGAGAGCATTATGCTCAGTGAAATAAGCCAGTCAGAGAGGGACAAGTACCATATGATTTCACTCATATGTGGAATCTCATGAACAAAATAAATAAACAAAGAAAATATTCAATAGAAACAGATACATAGATAGAACAGACAGACACCTGTCAGAGAGGAGGAGGCTGGGGGACTGGGTAAAAAAGGTGAAGGGATTAAGCAAAAATAAAACCCCCAACAACTCACAGACACAGACAACAGTACGGGGATGGCCAGAGGGAAAGGCCCTGGGGGAGGTACAGGAGGTTAAAGGGGGATAAATGGTGATGGAAGATGTGACTTGGGGTGGTGAACACACAGTACTATATGCAGATGATCTATTATGGAATTGTATACCTGAAACCTATATAATTTTATCAACCAATATCACCCCAATAAATTCAATACATTTTTTTTAAAAAAGGAAAAGGGAAGGTACAAAAACATTAATTCACAAACAAAACACATGCACCCCTATGCTCGTTGCAACAATAGCCAAGATATGGAAGCAGCCTAAGTGTCCACCAACAAATGAATGGATATACAAAATGTGGTCTGTATATACCGGAATATTATTCAGCCATAAAAAGAGCAAATCTTGCCATTTGCAAAAACATGGTTGGACCTAGAAGGTATTATGTTAAGCAAAATAAATCAGACAGAGAAAGGCAAACACCATATGATTTCAGTTCTATATGGAATCTAAAAACAAAAAGAACTGCCTCTCCCAAATGAGCTTATGGATACAGAGAGGATTGGTGGTTGTCAGAAGTGGGGGTGGGGCGGGTGGGTGAGAGGATGAAGGGGGTCAAAACGTACAAAGTTCTAGGTATAAAGTAAATATGTCACGTCATGGGTATGGAATGTACAGAGTGGTGATCATTGTTAGTAACACCGCATTTCATTGTTAACAGTTGCTAAGAGAGTAGATCTTAAAAGTTGTCATCACAAGAAAAAAAGTCATAAGTGGGCATGGTGATGGATGTTAACTAGACCTACTGTGGGGATCACTCACAGTATATACACATATCGAATCATTGCATTGTACAGCTGAGATGATGAGAATGTTATAGGTCAATTACACATCAATCAAAACAGGGGAAAGAGAAGCTGTTTTATCTCAGGTTCTTTCAAAGGTAACATTAGGTATAGTGCATGTTGGCAGAGCATGCAGGTCATTAATTCTTGATAGAAGTCTAGAATATGAGTAAGCCATCTTCACCACAGAGTAAAGGATGCACATTTAATCTCTGAACAGTTATTTTTCTTTTTGGAGTTTTGGGGAGATTATTTAAGCACTGGTGAACTTTATGAATTCACAGATCAAGATATGAATACTGTTTCTTCAGAAATGAGAGCTTTGTTACTGAATTTCCCCCCTATGGTATAACTTTCTATTTATTTTATAGTTTCTAATAACATTTTTGCTTAATTTCATGCATTCAGCAATTCAAGAAATATTTATGGAATGGCTGCTATGTACAAGATCCTGCCAAGTGTCCGTAGTGATGGCATCTGGGGCCTCTGCCCTCATGCAGGGGACATTCAAGTTGGGGAGACAGACTTTTAATAATTAAGCCAACAAACACAGCTATAGGTTTTCACAGGTGACATGAAGAAAGCAAATGGGATGCCGTCCATGATTAAGAATGATAGAAACATCTTTTTTTTAATCCTCACCCGAGGACAAGCTTATTGATTTTAGAGGGGAAGGGATGGAGAAAGAGAGGGGAAGAAACATCGATGTGAGAGACAAATATCGATTGCTTGCCTCTCGCACGCCCCCTACTGGGGATCTGGTCCGCAACCCAGGCATGTGTCCTGACTGGGAATCGAACCGGTGACCTTTTACTTTGCAAGATGACACCCAACCCACTGAGCCACACTGGTCAGGGCTAGAAAATCTTTTTGATATGACTTAATTACATGTCAACTCTGCAGTCCATTACTTCAAATGATTTGTACTTATTAAATTTACATACAGGAATATTACTACTCTGTTTAATTTGTTAGTTCCCAGCTTCAGGTCATTTAAAATAAAAGCTACATATAAATAGAAAAGTCACTTAGTTAACTTGTCCTCCTCCTTTAGGTTTTAGCTGGAAGGCCACTTTCTCTGGGAAGATTTCTGGGTCAGCCTTCCCTGCGTCTTATCCTCACTATGGTGCTTGAGCGCTCTCTCTCTCTCTCTCTCTCTCTCTCTCTCTCAGGTCCTCACTATATGCCCTGCAATTTCCTTTATTGCATTTAACACCATTTGTTATTATATGAGAAGACTTTTTTTTGTATTAATGTCTGTTTTCATAAGAAACTATAACCTCCATGATGGCAGAGACTGTGTCTGGTTTTTTCCACAACTACATCCCTATTATCTAACACTGAGTTTGGTAGATGGTAGGTACCTGCACAATATTTATTGAATGAAAGAGTATTTTGGCTCATTTCAGGAGGGTGAGATTCTCATTTTTAACCTGTGAGTGATCCAGGCTCTGGGTTAAATAGGCTATTCCCCACATTGTGGTCTGAGACTCATAGAATCATTCTCATCTAAATTTGCCTTTCCTAACTCTTACGGAGGTGATTCCTGGCAAATTATTTTTCGTTTAAAGAATGGAATTGGAAATGAAGAGGAAATATTGTCAGGTTAATCTAACTCTGTATCAGAGAGGTGGTATTCTGTAGTTAGCAGTTCTGATACATCCCCCAGCTGCACTGCCTGGGTTCGAACCCTGGCTGTCTCACTTAGTTGCTATGTGAACTCAATCAAGCCACCTCACCCCTTGGTTCCTCATTTTTCTCATCTGTAAAATGAAGATGAAAACTGCATCTACCTCACAGGGTGACAGTGAGGCTTAAGAGTATTAGTGCATGTAAAAGTCAGACAACAGTGAATGGCATGCGGTAAGTGCTGGATAAATGCTCGTTGTTCATTTCAGTAATGCAGAATACTCATTAAAACACATTCTTGTCAAAGCTGTATTGTGCCTCCAAAAAGCATGGCTCTGTGCTTCAAAAACCTGTGTTTCTCATATTATAATCATGTTCTCATTTATTATATTTTCTATCCACCTATCATCAATCCTTGGAATAAATATATTCATTGAGGGGAGAATCTGTATCATAATGAGAATTGTTTTAAGGCCATTATAGAATTTGTAAGAATTAAGAAACATTAAGATAAACTACAGCAATTTAAAATTCACTCTGTGGTATTGACCTTTAAAGATGGCATTTCTGAATTTCATAAGCTAGCTTGCAGCCCTACTTACAGGGTTGGCTTTAACATTCAGCTTTTCATATGGTCTGAAAAGGGGTTATTACCAGAGGAATGTGCAGGGAAGGAGGAGCGAGGAGCCTTTCTGGGGGAAGTGTGAGAACAGCAGCTCTTTGAATGCTGTGCGTGACGTAGCATGGGAAATGTGAGCAGCTGCTGGCGGAGTGTTTCACACGCAGCGGGGCAGTGGGAAAAGCAGAGAGGAAAACAAGCAGGGCAAAGAAAGGCGGGAGAAAGGGTGGGGCGGGGTCAGGCTACTGGGAAGGGGAGAGGTCAGAGAGACACAGAGAGACGGAGGGACACTTAAAAGAACAAAGAATAAAGAATAAAGCAGTGAGAAATTTGAGGGGAAGGCAAAGGTCACTTGAAGAATAAGGGAGAAGGAAAGGAAAACATGAAACATGAGCATTTAAACACGAGTGATTAAAACTGTGGCAATTTTAAATAGAATTATACGTGCATTTCTAAAAAGGAACTAGAGAGACCATGGAACTAAAAGGGATACATCTGGAAATACATAAAATTCCTATTTAAACATATTTAACAGGAACACAGTACATCTTAAAAGAAAAAAACCAACAGTGAAACGCTTAAATGGATTCCCATAGTAGTGCCAGGACTAGCAAAAATAGTTCCTGATTAAAACAAGTCAGAAACCAAGTAGTGCATAACGATCAAGCAATCAGGCCTTCGAACTCCTACTTTCGAATGATTGTTGTCACTTTATAAAATCTCTGAGAAAATTAATAAACCTTTCATTCTCTTCAGCTAATATCTCTTTGGCTCTGCCTAGCTTCACTCTCATTTTGCATCTCATATATATTTGTTCTGGTCACACTCCCTACATCATTAAGGTTTCTCCCTCTAGTCCCACACATCCTGATGCTCTTTGTAGAAAATACGGAATGCCCTTGAAAACTTGACTATTCTTCTTTGGGGTGTGGAGGACAAGCAGCGGCACTGGAACATTTGGGCCGTGTTACTTTCAAGGTTACCTAGGCCATCTCAGTATCATTACTTGATTTTTTAAAAAAATCCTCACCCAAGGGTATGTTCATTGATTTGAGAGACAGAGAAAGAGAGAGAAACATTGATCATGAGCACCCTGACCAGGGATTAAACCCACAACCTAAGCATGTGTCCTGACTGGGAATTGAACCCGCGACCTTTCGGTTTACTCATGATGCTCCAACCAACTGAGCCAACCGACCAGGGCAGTATCATTCCTTTTGAATGAAGTACAATTAGCTGTGAAAACACTGAAAACCACACTGACTGAGGAAAACATTCCTAAGCTTGACAGGATACCATGACCTCAGCGTGTTCTAAGGGCTGTAAATATCCTGGGCACATTCCTTCAAATCTTTAAAGAGCCTTGTTCACTTCCTGTTTTGTTTTTTGTTTTTGAAAAACAGAGCCAAGGTTAAGCATAAATGATTGTTCTCTCCTTACTGAAAAGATGTTTTCCTAGAACTTAATTGCCCTTTTATCACAGGTCATTCTATTCCTAATCTCAACAAATCCTTCTGTGACCTAACCTTTACTAAAAAAAAAAAATATGTTCTTCTTTCCTCTCTGTTCTTTTCATTTCTCTTACCTTCAGCTTCTTACACAGTCCTGCCAGGGGCCACATCAAACTGGAGGTTATACTTAAAATCTTTTTATAAGAGCTGCCTACAGTTCAGAATGTGTTAGAGTAGTTTTCCCTGCATTACTGCAGTATTTTTGGATAGTAGCCTCCAATCCTTTCCAGCCTGTGGATCCCACCTTAACAGTCCAAGAATTGCAGGATCTATACCAAATAGAAGCACTACTTAAAAAATGACCAGCTGATGAAAATCGGCATGAGTTTGGTAACACAACTCCATTTGCTTATTTATGAAGAACAGTGGTATATGGGCAAGACAGTTTTCTATTCCAGTTAGAGACAATGCTTGACACAAAAACATATTTGTAGAATAAACCCTGGACTCCAAACTGGGAACCTACTTTTGCCCCACCCTGTACAACTTTCTGCATGCCTTTCGAAGCCTCTTATGGAACCTTTAAGAAACATCCATAATTCATGATACTGTTCTTAAACATATTTAAAGAATGTCATATCTGGAGATGTCTTCATATTCAATATTTTTCAAGTGATGATATTCTATAGAGTCCTACAGTCTATAAAGCATGTACCGTTTAAATTAAAGCATATTTGCAGGTTCTGGCGCTATTTGTGGATTTACTTGTGATGCAGGGAAAAGGTTAGGGTATTCCCTCACAAAACGGCCCCAGAGAAAAACCTTCCTTGTGCTTGGTGAACGAACAGCATGACTGCACCACTAAATACGTGTGCATGGCTTCAGAATTAGAAAGATTTGTCACTAGTTTACGTTTCTTCCCATTTGGTTTTGATACTCATTCTACTGGATCAAATATTAGCATTGGTGCTGCTTTAAGAGAGAAGTCATTAACATTACTTCTGGTTGATTTTAGTACAATTGCTGAGTTCTACAGAGGCTGAGGAGAAATATAATGCTTTACAGTTTTACATTTGAAACTACAGGTGTGATTTTAAGGCGTACACTGAACTGAGCTCATTAATCCATTGGTTTGTAAAAGGAAGATTTCCAAGTTAATATCCCTGAGAACCATTTTAAAAAGAGGGAAGCATGAAAACAGTGAAGCATTTCATACTCGTGTGGCCCAAAATAGCTTTAAAGGATGACTTTGTTAAGTTCAAACTTCAGAAGACTTTAAAAGGAAAGAGAAAGGGCATGGATGTTGCAGTTCAGAGGAGCTGATTTAGGTCCCAACTGATACTTACACGCTGTGTGACTGTCACTGTGTCACTTAATATTTCTAAGTCTCGGTTTTCTCATTTGTTAATGGGACGATGATAATATATTGTCATGACACAGAATCACATTCTGAGGATTAAATGAGATAACGTACATGAAAATTTGCAGCTACAAGGAACGATGGCTTCCTACGTCAAAAACTCATTGTCAAGTGGTCTAGTAGTAACATCCACATCGGTGTGTCCACAGGGAAAATATGACCTGGTTTCCAGAGTTTCAAATGTACAAACCAATGCCTCCATACTCCTGCTTGTGGCTTCAAAATACATCCAGAACTCTCCACATACTGTGTTTCTAGGTACACATACATTGTACCTGGCTCTTATCTGCTGTTGATGCCGCATCTACAGGGTTTATCTGTTTCTAACATTTTGATTGTTACCACATACAGCCAAAAAAAACCCCAGCATGGATTTCTTTTAAAATAAAAACGAATGGATCATGTAACTAAACCCAGGACATTTTGATAGTAGACATAGCCTGGTAGTATGCAACTCGACTTCTTATACTTCACTATTTTGCCCAAACTTAAGCCTGCTTTTCTTGGGTTTTTATCTGCCCACCCGCTACTCCAACTCTCCATTTCTTGATTTTCTTTGTTTTAGCAGACAAAGAAGCAAAGATGAATTTGTACTTATCTTTCATTATGATTTTAGTAACTGATGAAGCGCTGTGACTACATTCTTTATTTTTCAGAAGTATAATATCATAATAACGGTGGGCTCAAAATTCCCTCCCCAGAAGCCGGGTAATGCCTTAGTCTCATGTACATTCTTCTAAATGTAAGCTGTTCTCAGTACGAGCTGCTCTTTCAGGAATGGGGACAAAGCTGTTTGATGGGAACCTCGTTTCCTGCATTGTTCACTTTCTGAACAAGGACTCACACCGATAATACAGCCAAGTGGTTAGAATTATGGTCAAAAAAAAGAGAAAAGAATAGAATCATCTTGACTCACTTATATGCAAACCCAAACCTTGGATTTATCAGCTTTCTGCTAAAAACACTTTTAAAGCATATCGTGAAGGCCATGTTCAAAAATAGCAACAAGTGAAATTTGCCACAATAGGAGCATGTACTGCAAACCAAGCAAACTGTTTAACATGAAAAGACTGTGCGCATGTGCGTTTGGGGCTGGGGGGGTTAAAAGTGAGAATTCCAGAAGGAGGAACATGATGCCAACAAGCCCCATCTGTATTGCGAATAGAAGGAGCAACTCCACTGATTCTAAACTCAATTTTGCCATAGGGTATCTCCCTGCCGATGTCCAGATACAGAGTCATAGGACTGAACTAGATGTGACCTTGGGCAAAATGGACTGTCTCATTTTATAAATGAAGGAATTGACGCTGAGAGAGGTGAAATGGCTTTCCCAAGATAACGTGGTCAAATAATAGCCGGGTTTCAATTTGAAGTGAGGCCTTCCAATATTCACTCCAGTGCTCTCTTTACTGTGTCACACTGTCTCCTATCACATACTTCCGTGTGTCTGTGCCCAAGTCCTTATTTATTTCAAAGAATGGTAGAAATTAAGCTATTCACAGTCCCTTCCACTTTACATCTAAATAGCGCAAATAGCGCAAGCTATAATGGACCCCTTAGCGTTAGATCTGAGAAAGTTTTCCTATCAGTCATAATCTTTTGACCTCATTGGTAAATTTAGATGCTAGTGCCGTAAATCCTGCGGTCCATTCTGAAAGCACATGTGGAATTCAGCTCTCTCAAAGAAATTTGGAGATATAGTTCAAGTCTGCCTGCACGGAACAAGCAGAGCCATTGCTTTTCCTTGGACATTTATTACTCTCCTTATTTATGCTTAAAATGGAAAACATACTAAGAAGAGACTGATATGCTTTTCATAGTGCTTCACCACCATGGAGCGAATAGACAGAGGAACACGCTGCTCCAGTACACTGCCTTGCTGTAGTCAATGCCACTTCTAGCATTCTATCACACAAATATTTCAAGAATTATTGATCACAACAAGAATGAAATTATATGAAATCTCAAGAGGTCTTGAATTTGGAACTTGTTTTTATTAAAGATCTAGCAATTCCTTAACAGGACTTTCAATCACTCGTAAATGGACTGCCATTTGGAAAAGTAATCTGGTTTAGCAGGTTTTCTTTCTTATTAAAGCACTGAAAGAAATGATTTTGAAACCCAGTTGCCTCTCTGCCCCCAGCAGCATACCCTCTGTGTCCTATGAAACTGGAAAAAGGAGAGGAAACAATCCTCCAATTCTGTGGTTCAGTCGGTCTCAGGGTTTTAGGGTATGATGCAGCGTTCTTCACACGCGGGACAGAGACACTTCCTCCACCGTCAGGTTTTCTGAGTTCTTACTACGAGCTGCGTACTGTCCCAACAACTCTACATGCATTACTTCATTGAATATTAGAGCGAGCATGTTCCAGACAAGAAAACTAACTATTGGAGAGGCCAAGTGTCTTCAAGGTCACCAGTAAGACTGATTCCAAAACCTGTATAACTGTAACTGCAATAGCACCAGGAGTCGGAATGTATGCGGTATTGCCATGGGACTGGTACTGTTCCAAGTACTTCCCATGGGCTTTGACTTACCTGCCCTAATAATTAAGAAATATTTTCGAAACATATAATATCCCCATGAGATAGTGAGGCAGAGAGAGTTTTGCTAACCTTGAGCACACTTATATTCCTTGAATTTATTATGGAAACCTAGGAAAGTCTCCATGTGTAGGTTTGTAGTAGAACGTTCTTTCTTTAAAAGATTTTAGAATGTCTCGCCTTTGACTTTTGTATGAATTAGGATTCCAAAGGGAAAGCTATTTTAAGAATCCAAGCAATAATAGTACAAAGTAATTGCACGCCAGTAATTTAGTTTTTTAATCATGAGTAAGCATTATCTCCCACGTTTATTGCAAGATATAGTAAAGCCTAACTTTAAGCCATTTATAAAAGTTAATTTTAATAGGATTGCAAACATTTATAAAGGGACTTATCAAATAATATAAAACATCCTACCCTCACAAAATATTACTTTGACCATCATGTGAAAAAATTACTTTTTTGCTCCTCAAAAAACAAGCTTTATCTGTGTATTCCCTTATTGTAACAAGGAACTGCAATGCTCGTAATGTGCCTACCTGCAGAAGCTTCCATCTGGTGTTCAGGTCTTCCAGAGTGCTGAGGTTATATGGTGACAGCTGAATGCCCGATGTGGTGAGCTGGCGAGCAAGGTCATTGACGTGGCTCACGTTCTCTTTAAGAGGCGCGATTTCTCCTCGAAGTGCCTGTGTGAAATAGTCAAGGGCAAATTGGAAGATGAGAATATTTAAATCACAGGAACAGACACACGGGAGCTATGAGATACCTTACTCCATGTGGGCTGCAGAGTCAGCGATGTCCACTGTCTCAGAGCGGTAGTACAACAACGGACATTTGTTAATAGTGAATAACGAGATGGATTGCGTACTTCTTCAGTGCCGTGAGGAACTTTGTCCACACTGACTTTGCTTCTATTCCTACGCAATAGCCCTATGAGGTTAATAGTTGGTGAATTCTCATTTTACACATGAGAAAACAAACTTGTAGAGGTTAAACATTGCCCAAGACCCGATGGGTCATAACTGAGGAACCTGGGACATACCTAGGTCTGCCCATCTCCAGAGTGCCAATTCTTAACACGTATATCATATACATCTGCAAAGAAATTCTGGATTGGCAAAGGAACAGGAAAAAACATAGTGCTCCTAGATCTAAATGCTACTCATTGCGCAACCAGAAATGGATCTTTTTTTTTTTACAATAAAAAGATATGTTCAGTCATAAAATATTACATTCATACTTTGCCCCAACTACATAATAAATAGATTCACTTAGAGATTAGGGTATTTTGTCAAGTTCTAAGAATGACTTCCTGGTCTCCTGGTACTTCAGTCCTTGTGGCAATGACTGAAGAGGTTCCCATGGGGCTTCTCAGCTGTCGCTAAAGCACTAGATTGGGATTCTCTGACACAATCCATCATGACGATCTGTTGAGCAGAAGAAAGCTATGCAGATATGGGGGGAGATTACCATGCATCATATCTACGCTATTGAGATGACATTTATGGATCTTTAACATGATGCATGATGTCCAAATGTTCCAATGAGTGATTTCTAAGGGACAAATTCCCTCACTTAGGAGAACAATGTGTGTAATGTAATGTCTGTGCACAAGGACAGCATCACCGACTTGGCTGTAGTGCTGTTTTGACTTGCTGGATCTGGGCAGGTGTTATTTCTCTGGTTCACTGTGTTGATAAGAGACAGTTTACATTGACCTCATCTGTAATTCCATTTCCCTCCCACTCCCAATGGAAGGAGCCAGCGTGTACATTCTAAAAGGGACCGTCTAATGAGATAGCACTTCAGATCAGTGAGAATGGCCATCACAAACAAATCAACAAACAACAAGTGTTGGAGAGGTTGTGGAGAAGAGGGAACCCTAGTGCACTGTTGGTGGGATTGTAGACTGGTGCAGCCACTGTGGAAAACAGTATGGAATTTCCTCAGAAAACTAAAAATGGAATTGCCTTTTGACCCAACAATTCCATTGCTGGGATTATACCCTAAGCACCCTGAAACACCAATCCAAAAGAACCTATGCACCCCAATGTTCATAGCAGCACAATTTACAATAGCCAAGTGCTGGAAGCAACCTAAGTGCCCATCAGTCAATGAGTGGATCAAAAAACTGTGGTACATTTACACAATGGAATTCTACGCAGCAGAGAGAAAGAAGGAACTACTACCCTTTGCAACAGCATGGATGGAACTAGAGAGCATTATGGTAAGTGAAATAAGCCAGGTGGTGAGAGAGAAATATACCACATGATCTCACCTTTAACTGGAACATAATCAACAAAAGAAAACAGCAAACAAAATACAACCAGAGATGTTGAAATTAAGAACAACTAACAATCACCAGAGGGGTAGGGGGAGGGGATAATGGGGGAAAAGGTGAAGGGTTTACAGGAACAACTATAAAGGACACACGGACAAAAACAAGGGGAGTGGGAAAGGGGAGGGAGGGGGG
>VMDR010012894.1:0-25804 GCA_007922815.1 Macrotus californicus | reverse complement strand
ACTATTCCCTCCCCCTTCTTCTCTGGCCATTGTTAGTTGTTCTTAATTTCAATGTCTCTGGTTGTATTTTGTTTGCTGATTTCTTTTGTTAAATATGAGAAGTTCTTAATCCAAAGTATGAAACCACTGAGGCAGACACAGAGCAAGGGACATCACTGGCTTATTTTGTTGGCTCTCCGTTGTGATGAGTGACTGCCACTTAATTACACCCCGTCTCACCACGCTGTGTGTTACAACACAATGGCACAAAACTACTTTGGTGGGCTATTTTGCAGGAACGGGAGTTTCTTTCTTACCAAATATCTACACAGTGTTCTCATCCAACTTAATAAAAGTGTTCTCATCTAGGAGAACATATTTTATTAGGAAAAAAAACTGAACAGAAATGATGTACCTAGATAAAGTCTCTCCAGGTGAGTTTGAAAGCCAATAAGCAGAGCAATTGGCCAACTCATTTAGAAACTATTTCAGAAATGGAGGGAAGTGTCATTTCACATTTTTCCACCCAAATACATGTGCTCTATGAAGATGGACCCTTAGGAACTGATGGACGCTGTTTATTTGGGCACAGTTCCAATGAAGGAGATTCAGTGGAATATAAAGTATTCAAAAGTCTAATAAATGGAGGTATTTGTAGATGGACTCAGTGTCTGCAAAAGAAATGCTCTTTGAATAATGAATTTGATATGTCTCTTGATATTTTTATTATAATGTAATTTATATGTAGTAAGTTCTGGCAATTGCATATACCTGTGTCTCCAGCAAACCCAAACAAGACACAGAACATTGCAATTACCCCAGGAGTTTATTTAATTCAACAGAACCATCCACTTTCTGACTTCCATCTCCGTAGGTAAGTTTCACTTTTTTTAAAAAAAGACATTATATAAATGCAATTGTCTCATCTATATCTTTTGGGTTCATGTTTTCTGTTCAAAGCAATATTGTATCGGTAGTTCATTATTTTACATTGTTGAGTAGTGTTGTGTTACATGAATAATTTGCTCACTCTGTCTCCTTTTGATGAGCATTCATACTGTTTTTGGCTGTGGTGAACATCTGTGTATAAATATTTGTGAAGACGTTTTTGTTTCTCTTGGGTCAGCATTTGGGAGTGGAATTGCTGGGTCATAAGGTAGATGTAAGTAAAATTTTAAGAGCTGCCAAATAATTCATCAGATAAGTTGCATTTTACATTACTTCCAGCAATGTGTGAAGTTGCTCCATATCCTTGTGAGCATTTGGTGGTGTGAATCTATTTTTATTTCAGTTTTTGTAAAGAATCATTTCTGGTGGGTTTCTTGGGGTTTCCTCCTTTATAATCATAAGAACTCTAGTGGGTAAATGTTGAGAAGTAATGAGTGTGGACATCTCTGCCTTGTTTCCCATCTCAGGAGAAAGGGTTTAATGTCTCACCAGCAAGCATAATAATATCTGCAGTTTTTTGATGGTTGCATTGTATCGGATTGCGGAAACGCCCTTCATTTGCAAGTTATCTGAGAGTTTTTTAATATAAAATACATGTTGAAATGGATGTTGGTTTTTGTCCAAAGTGCTTTTTGCATCTATGATTATGTAGTTTATTCCCCCCTTTATTCTGATAAAGCCGTAATGATTTTCAAATATTAAACCATCTCGGCATAAACTCCACTTGATCCTGGTGCACTGCCTTACTTAAATATTGTTTTATTTGAGTAGCTGACATTTGTTAAGTCAATGATCATGAAGCGTTTTCTTTTCTTGTTATCTCTCAGTGAGGTGTTGGTACTGCAGTCTTAGCATATGGGCTTCATAAGTCAAGTTGGGAGATGTTGTTGTCTCCTGTTTCCTGTTTTCTGAAAGAGTTTATGTAGTACTGGTGTTAAATGTGTGAAACAGGGTATATGTATTAAGATTCCCGATGCTTGTTTACAAATTGTTCTCTTAAAAAAATCACACTCATAAATGAGAATGCCTTTTTCACTCTAGCTGGACAACATTGAATACTGCTTTAAAAATGTGCAAATGAAATTAATAAACACTGAAATAAGTGGTTTTAATTTCCATTAATTTGATTACTGTTTAGATTAAGAATTAGAAGATCAAAATAGGCTCAGATTGCTTTGATTGCTACCCAATATTGACCATGTGCACATTTGCACAGTGAAAAAGGCTTTCTCATGCATGAGTGTGATTTTTTTAGAAAACAATTTGTAAACAAGTATTAGGAATCTTAATAATACAAATACCCTGTTTCACACATTTAAGACTTTTATGAGGAAATAATGAGAAAGATATCCAAAGATGTATGCATAACATATTAATTTTAAAAAATTGTTATATAACTTAAATATAAAAATATCCTGTTTTCAACATTAGGAAAATTAATTTGGCCTGATCATATAATAAAATATATCCCCAGTAAGATTAAGTTTCAGAAGTGTTTATGAGACAATGCTTACAAGAAAAGAATAATACATCCTTTTAATTGATATGATCACAACTATTTAAAAAATTTAAATACTAGAAAATATATAACAAAAATTAACTTCCTGGTTAAGAGCATCGTGGATAATATTTTTGTTCATTCAAAATATATTTGTGCTTTTCAAATTGACTTTTATAATCACACACAAAATTATTATGTCGATGAAACTAACAAGATGAGAAAAGCCCAGTTTGGTGCATCCATTGATTGACTCTTGCATGTGCCTTGTTTGGTGACTGCATTCACAACCTTGGCGTGTTGAGACAATGCGCTTGCTAACCCAGTGAGCTACGCAGCCAGGGCTGAGAAGTGCCCAATTTGAACTTAACTCTATAGATCTTGCTTTAATAAAAAATATTCAGTATTTGAGTTTCAAAGTTGATACTAGAACAAGAGAAGAGTAAATCTAAAATTCTACATGAAGAAATACAATGATAAAGAAGTGCAAACGTCAAAGTCAAAATAAAAACATTTCACAGAACAAGAAAAAAAATTTCAGTAATTTCCCTGAGAACCAAAGATGCTAAGGCTTAATAAAGTTAACAAACAGAAGCCAGATGTTTTGGAATGCTCAGACTACAGCTCAATTTGAGGCTTTTTGATAAATATTAATTTGTAAGATTCTGTCTCTGCAAATAGAATTTTTCAAGAAGAACAACATGCTAAATTTATAAATGTAAAGGTAGAGTATTCCTTATTGTTGTAATATAATCAAAAAGTTGGAAATTATGAACTAGAGGTTGAGGTGGATTTAATACTCACAATAAAAAGCTTAGTCTTTAATTTATGAATTTAGTAACTTTCTCTGTTGATAATCATTTCTAAAAAAATGGAGCAGTGAGAGAATTTAAATGTGTAAAAAATTTTTCAAAGGGACACAAACCTTACCTCTCTCAGCCCATCACATGACATACAAGTTTTGGCTCAACCATTCAGTAGCCATTTTAGGTTCTACTGCATGTGTGCCTAGCAAAGGAATTTCACCCACTGTCTTATTCCTCTCCCTGAATATCCCATTAATGGGCCTGCTGTCCATGGGGAGATTCTTCCTGCCACTTGGGGTTTGCTCAGGGATTAAGTCCCTTCTGGGAAGATTTGGCAGCCCCCTGCGGAGCTGTGAATGCTACAACTGCCTAATGTCTAATTCAAGCTTAATGTCAGATTCAGCTCCTTAGTTCATTAGGCTTAATGTCTGATTCCATTTGCCCCCTTCCTTTATTAATAATTAGTTAGCTACCTATGGTAACATATATAGTATGGTCTTATTTAAAAATATTTAATGCAAGTTTACATGCATGTACTTGAATAAACAAGGATTAAAATATTTTATACTAAAATAATGTATAGCAAAATATTATACACCTAAATATCAGCTAGGATAACAGGGTAGTGTTTCCATAGGTGGTATTTTTCTTTTTGCTTATTTCTATACTCTATTGTTTTCTATAATGAATACAGAAACCACTATTAAAAATAATAGAAGTTTTTAATAAGATAAAAGAAAAATATGGCGAGTGGGCCTCAGTGTGGCTAATATTTTCTATAAAATTGTATTAAAATGCTAATTTCTTAATCCCCAGTATCCAAACCAAACTGTGTAGTAGACATACTTGATCAAAATTGGAAGGCACTTTAGGATAAGAAGGATGCTTCACATACTGTTATAATCACACAGCCTGAAACATGTTCAGTTGAAATACAAGGGTTTCAATTAAAGCAAAATTGTAAAAATGTGACTCTATCTTCTAGTGGCCACAAGATTTGACAAGTTGTATTTGCCCTGACCTTATTTTTCTCTTTAGAAATGGCTCAAAATGACTCTTTGGAGGAACAAACCCCTAGAGCAGACATCAGACCTCACATGTTTGCCCTGAATCTCCATTAAAGAAAAGCTTATGGGACTTGTCAAAAGAAAATTGCCTCAGGATGTTCATGTTGGTCACATTTTAAGGCGGTTTTCACTAAGAAATCTCTGAGACCTTCTGACAATGCTGGGAAAGATTAGGACAACTTCCTGGGTTGTTCAAATGCTAAAACCCTTCAATCAGTCATAGCCCTCAGTGGACTGGGCACAGGCGCTTGTATGGGAACATTAGGCAGGTCTGAGGATGCAAATGTAATGAAGTTTAATTTAACATTTTAACCTGCTAAGGGCATCTATGGAAAAGAATTGCTTAAAGGCTTTCCTTTGGCAGAGTAGTTTTTGATTTGTTATAATAATGATATCAGTGTGTTTTCTCCTTCTTTGCAAATGTCCACTGCCTTTCCAACAGAGCCAGAAGAGCAAAATCTGAAAATTCTTTAAAGGTTGTGATAGAACAAAATTCAACTGAGTAACTTTGGAAATCTAACTGGTTTTGTTAAGCAAGTCATGAACAGGGCAGCATCCCATCTAGCAACTGGAAGGGTGCTCCTCTGGGTATATCAAATGGAAAGTTTTTATAGCAAGAAGGGTGTGACAGAATAGTTATTACCAAAAGAAAAGAAAGGATTATTTTTTGACCAAGACATTGGAGGGTAAGGGGTTCTATGGAAAGGGAAAGGCAAGGGTTTTATCATGCAGATTGCCTCTGCTTCCTGTGGAAGATGGAGAGGGCCCACAGATGACCTTACTGGTGATGACCAGAACACTCCAGACTGGTTGATTAAGATTACGTTTCTGGTGAAAGTGGAGACTACAGTTAAGTTAGGTCATAAATCTTGGTTTGGTACAATGGACGGTTAGTACGAGTGATACCATTTTGGGCCTGTAGTTTTCTCTTTAACCAGATAAGTCAGCTCCCCACTTTCAGAGTTAATGTAGCACCCTGTTGCTTAGACTATTGGTCTGTAAATGTACAAATAGAACCCCCCTTTCTCTCCCTTCATAGATGAGAGTAATACCGCTCTACATAGTACTCATAAAGTTTTCAGAACAGGAGGGGAAGTCCAACCAGTTAATAGAGTTGTTGAGTTGTGTACCTAACAATCTACACTTTGGGAGATATTGAGATAGTCTTGCTGTAGCCATAGAGCGAGGCACCACTGTGTTTCTCAGAATGGGCCTCCCCAAGTTGTGTGACTTTGGCATGTATACTGTTTTGAGCTGCAAGCAATTGAGAAAATTCAAGCTTACAAGAAACTTTTACCTCTTTCTTGAATAATTTAAACTTGAGGTCCTGTCCATAATAAGAGGAATTACCAGGGATAGCTTTTTACGAGCTATCTATAGAGCAAGGCAAACAGCTAATTACTGACCATCTATTCTTCTTATTGTCCTGTGAATGGTCTCCCTCCTCTCTTATGCCCCCAGGTCCCTACCTCTTCCTTACTCAGAATACCATATATGACACATTTTAACTTCTTGTCTCTGAACCTCTTGGGTATGTGGGGTGTGGGGGCTAAAATAAATATTACTTTTTCTTCCACCTTCTAGATTCCTCTGCTGGGCTACAATCAAATGAACAGAGACAGATTAACAGGAGAAAATAAAAATTTTAATACCTGCCCGTATGGAATTCACACAGGCAACATTGGGTGTATGAGACATTTTGGACAAAGGACAAGGCAGGGAGGAGGGGTGAACAGGGTATATATTTTGGCAGTGAGAGTGGGCAGTTTACAGGTGGTTGAGGAAGAGGGAACGCACACAGCAGGAAAAGTCTTGCTAGGCAACTCAGACAATAGGAAATGGACTATACAGCTAACAGGCCCCTGCCTGAAGCCCTCTTATTTACCACACATAATTCAAATTAGGGGAAAGTGATATCCTAAAATCTCTTTTCTGAAGCAGGTTTCCCTGTTTAAATCTCTTGGGCAGGAAAGGGGGTGAGGGTCAAAAGCTCTCTTTGAGTCTTATTTCTTAATAAATAGCTTAAATCAATATCCCCCCAAAGCAGCTTCAGGACAACAAAACTGTGGTTCCTTCAGGGTCTCTGACTCTCTCATGTATTGTGGTTCCTGCATGTATATATGTAATTAAATTTTGTTATTTTCTCTTGTTATTCTGCCTTATGTAGATTTACTTATTAGACCCGCAGAAAGAACCTTCCTTGAACAGTAGAGGAAAGTCTCTTCCTCTCCTACACTCACGTCTCAAACATGTCCAGCAGATGTCCCCACAGTGTCTAGTGGGTGAAGAGACCTGGCTTCTGACCTCAGTGTGCAGTTAGAAACAATGAAAAGCCTGACCTACACAGAGGAGTGAAACAGAAAGGCAGGGGGTAATGTCTGCTCCCTGGGACAGTCACTTTCTAAGGCCAGCTGTGCCCAGCAGAGTAGTGACCTCATCAGGGTCAGCAACTGTGTTGCTAGTAAACTGACCACAAGTATTAGGTGGAAATAGAAAAGGAAGAAAAATATGAATGCTATTTCAGATTGAGACTTTATATTCATTTGCTCCTGAAAGCATAATGGAGAAGTTACATCTGCCTCCTAAGGTTTTTTTTTGTTTTTTTTTTTTTAGTCTAGATAATTAAGACAAAACTAAAAACTGAAATAACAGTCTGGAAATTTTACTTTGAGGTAAAAATGAATTAACAATGAGGAAGTTGAAAGGGATGGTAAAGAAGAACATTTTAAAGATAGAACAGAGAACAGCTAATTGATGGAGTAAGATCTTAAAGGAGGAGAGAGGGAGAAATAAAGTGGAAAGGGAGAGGTTGGGGACATAAGTCTGGGCAAGGAAGTTGGATTTCAAGAACTTATTATACCAGGATCTTTTTGCTAATCCCTATATTGTGTGTGTAGGTATGAATGTAGATCCCCTTGCTCACTCAGTTGGGAAGTTGGACATATACTCAGTATATATCAAATTGAGCAGGGTGCCCTATAGTCTCACACCAGGAGCTGATGGAAAGGCACAAAAGTGTGGCAAGTCTAGTCTGTAATTGCCAGAAAAGAGCAAAGGGAAAATTAAGCATACTATCCAAAGGCAGAGCAAGAGTAGGGAATAAAGAGCCCTGACTGGTGTGGCTCACTTGGTTGGAGCATCGTACTACCAAGTGAAAGTTCATGGGTTCAATTCCCAGTCAAGGTACATACCCAGGTTTTAGGTTCAATCCCCAGCTGGGCATTTATAGGAGGCAACCATCTATGGGAGGCAATCAATCGACATTTCTTTTTTTTTTTTTTTCAATCGACATTTCTGTCTCACATCAATGTTTCTCTCTCTGTATCTCTCTCTCTCTCTCTCTCTGTTTCTCTCTCTCTAGATATATTTCTCTCTAAAAGCAATGAAAAAATATCCTCGGGTGAGGATAAAAAAAAAAAGAGAGGAATGAAGGAAATAGTTCAAAAGACTCATCCAATTCAAAGGGCACAAAGGCAAGTACTGGGTTTCCAGGTAAAGGTCTGCAGTAGGCTCAGAAGATAGAATGAATGAACGAATGGACATAGGGTAATAAGCTGAAGCAAGCCCCCCGAGGAGTTTATGTGTAGAGTCAGTCCCCTTCTACAGGTAATGGGTGGTCATACTGATGTTCATGCCAGCAAATGAGATTGATTCTTAAGGCTTGGAGACATAAAAATACATAGTGATACCATTTGTTTTCAAGAGAGTGTCCAACTGGATATGTGGTTGAATGTTTTAAATGTTTTATTTATTTATTTTTAGAGAGAAAATAAGGGAGGGAGAGCAGTAGAGAAATGTCGATGTGAGAGGGAAACATTGGTCAGTTGCCTTTCGTACGTGCCCCAACTGGGTACCAAACCCGCAGTCCAGGCACGTGCCCTGACGGGGAATAGAACTGGTGACCTTTTGCTTTGTGGGTTGGTGCCCAACTGACTGAGCCGTATTGGTCATGGCAGTGTGTGGTTGAATTTTCAAGGCCAGTCACTGTGTTTATTTTTAGTTAAATAGAAATGATCATTAGAACCCATTTATCTGCTTTTTTATTTAGTACAAGCATACTTAGCCAATGCAGAGTGGTGTTCTAATTCCTTTCAAACTTATTTTCTGACTCAAATGTTCAACTTTGTTAGGTAGCCAACACTGTGTTTCATTGAGACAAAGTGTCGCTCTTTGAATTCCCAAACATAAATTTAATTTCGACCTGCTGAGATTTGATTTTTATGGCTCTGATTGACAAATAGCAGAAGTCAGAAGTGCCGCTTATTAAGAAGTGTAATACTGATTTAACAGATGGAAATAATGCTTACTCATTGTATATTCTAAGAAGTAATTGCACTTTTGGTGAAAGATTTGATGGACAAATTGCTTTCGTTATGAAGACAGTCTTGGAAAGCTGCTTAAAGATAAACAGGTCAAGCAGCTTCCTGCTGGATTTTTTCTTCAGTTCAACCATTTTCCCAGAGTAAGGACGTCTGACAAATATTAAAGTCTAGCCTTTTTTGTCTTTCTAAATTACCGTCCTACTTTGTCAGTGTATAGAAACTCCATTCTATTGTATAGCTTAATAATCACTGGTTACATATAAAATTGAGTCCCATATTCATATTTTGTAGGTGTTAAAATACTTGCATTTTAAATGTCCTTTTACTGTGTCAAAACTAGGGTTGTTGCTTCTTGTTTTACTTTGTTTTTCATTGTTCCCTTAATGTTGGTCATCTGGGCTGTTGGCAAGTTTGTGTCTTGGGAAGTGGCACCATCTGGGTACAAATCTTGGCTTGCCTGCTATTGCAGCCCAGGTGTGGGGAATGCAGCAGGCGAGGGGAGCGGGGAGCAGAAGGAAGGGAAGCCCGTGCCCAGGCCATGGCAGGCAGAGGCAAACGCAAATGCTGAGTCTGGGGAACTGAACAGAGAGGAAGAGTGAACCTAAATGAAGGACCTGCTTACAAGGCAGAGGCCAGGCTGGGCCAGCTGGGTGGTCTGGAGAAAGAGCTGAGATCTAGTGCTAATGAGCACATCGGCCTGTGCTGCTTCCCAGGGCGGGGTATCCTGTTCTGCCAGGCCGAGGTCAGGGCTCTGAGCTCCAAGGAGAAACACAATTGAGGGGTCGTTATAACAATTTAATGATGATGCCAGGGATAGCAGATTGACAAAAAAATACACAGGTCTTACATATGTAACCATTTAAAATAATGGTTCTTTTTGAAAATTGAGGGCACAATGTTAAATGTTTTTAGGGAGTCATTTCATTTATTCATTCTTAATAAAAATGAGGACATAATATTAAAGTTTTGTGAAGGACTTTTACCAGACAGTAAATTTACATAGTCCAATTTTGTAGCTTCTTGGAGATTTAAATTAATATAGAAATAGAGCTTTGAATAAATTCTGGATTTCTTCCCTATCACTGTACTTAAACTGCTCTTCCTGAGATTGGCATCACTTTCATGTAGCTAATGCCTTGGAGACCTTTAGGCTTAATCTCATTTCACCTTTTGGCAACACTTAATACTTCCTCTGGCTTAAAATACTTTCTTCTGTGGGGCATTTACACAATGGAATACTACTCAGCCATAAAAAGGAAGAAACATTTACCTTTGGCAACAGTATGGATGGACCTGGAGAACATTATACAAAGTGAAATAAGCCAGAGAAAGACAAATACCATATGATTTCACTCATATGTGGAATCTAATGAACACACTGAACTAACAAGCAAAACAGACACAGACTCATAGATGGAGAGCAGGATGACAGCTGGCAGGGGGAGGTTAGGGAGTAGAGGGACCGAGCAAAAAGGAGAAAGGACTCATGGATATGGACAAGAGTGTGGTGGTTGCTGGGGGGAGGGGGTATGAGGCCACTAAATGATAATGGAAAAAATACAACAAAAGTGAAATCAAAATAAAATAAAATACTTTCTTAATATTAACAGCTAATATTTAACATGCATGATGCTAAGAACTTTTCCTGCATTTAACATCCCAGCCATATTATCAATTTCATTTATAGATGAGGAAACTGAGGCTCAAAAAGATTGAGTAGCTTGATGAATGTTCACACCTGGCAGAGCTCAAACCCTGTGGGTCTGATTCTAGGGCTGATGATCTGAACCAGGGCGCCATCTTGCCGGCAACCCGCCGGTTTCTGTGTCTCTCTGTTCTTCTCTCCCTGCTTTTGGTACAACTAATATTTGTTGCAGCTATAGAGTGTAGACGCAGCGCCAGTCCTTAGCCCTGTCTGCACACTGGTGCCATCTGGGAATTTTTTGTTAAATGCAGATGCCTGGGCCTTGCCTCTGATCAAACAACCAGAACCCTTGGGGATGGACCTGCCTGGACATCTTCTTCAGGTGATCCTAATGGCAGAAAGGATTAAGAATAATTGAGAATCTAGACTAGGAATTCCCAAAGAGGATTTATTATTAGAATTCACTGAGAATTTAAAAATCCTCTCAGGGGTAATCAAGGAATCTGGTTATTTTTACCCCCAAGAACTCAGGGTGATTCTGATGATCAATCAGTCATTCAGAAACAACTTAAGAGTTTCCCTCTAAAGTATCCACTGCATTAGCAAAACTTTGCACGGAGGTATAAATATTGTGTTGTTTTAAGTACCAAACCACTAAAAATAGCAAAATGGAAATTTGAAACAAAAATAAAGAAAATTGCTTTCAGCTTTTTCCTGTGACTGTCAGGGGTCTCTGTGGCTGATGCCCACTTGCTTCTATGTCACCACTGACCACTCCCTCCCTAAAACCTCATAGAATAGATGCATTCCCAGAGCTCAGTGCAGTCATTCCCTTCATCCCTTAGGCTCTTTACCAGGAATTCCTATCCTTTACTTGTAGGGCCAACTAACTCCTATTTGTCCTTGGAACCACCCAGATCACTCTGCATCCAGGAATCCTCCACCAGTGGCATTGGGGTTTGGTGGCGTAGCCAGGTGACTCCTAGCACCCTATGCATTTCTCTGTCACCGGCTGCACTCATCACATGATATTGAACTGCTGTGCTCATGCGTCTTCTCTCCAGCCAGCCTCTTAGTTCTATAAGAACGGGACTGTGTGTCACCGATCTCAGTATTCTCAGGCTCTAGCCGAGTTGCTGCCAAATGATGTTGACCAGTGAATGTTTGCTGATTGAATGTTAAAATGAACAGATATAAGTTGCAGGTAATCCTTCCTCAATTAAAAGAGTAATTTGGCAACAAAATTGAAATATATCTGATATTATTTTTAGCAGGCTATATATTTGTTTTATTTATTCATTTATTAACTGATCCATAATTTCCACACAATTTTGAAATGTCACCTTCATCACATACTAAATTTCCAAATATATTTAGATATGTTTCTTGACTGCCTGCATATTCTATACCATGGATCTATCTCTGTTTCATGCAGCAAGGACACATTGCTTAACAATGAAACATTATAATTTGTGTACAATATGGTATTTCCAGCTGCTCCTTTCAATAATTTTAGAGTTTTTCTGGATATGATTATATGGATTTCTTTTTTTCCATATAAAGGTGAGGACCAATTTATGTATTCCTAAAGCTTATTCACCTTTTGTCTGTATATTGGAAGATTATATTACCTTAATAATTTAGGGAAAATGAACATATTTATGATGCAAAGTTTTGTTCAAGACATCACTGATGTGTCTCAGGAATGTTAAGTTTCACTCACATGGTAACTACATGCTTCTTGTAAAGTTTATTCATGGAAATTTATCTTTTTTACCATTGAATTTTATTTTTAATACAATATTAAAATCCCTTTTTAAAAAAATAGGTCATTGTTTTGATCATGGTTTGAGCAGAAAAAAATAATATCCATTTTAGGCATCTCAGTAGAGAGAGGCTAAAGCATTAGAAGCTTGCACAATCACTGGAGACAGTGGGAAAGACATTAGGAGATGACTACAAGGAAATCTGGAAGTACAGGTATCACAGGGAAGCCTCAATCAATGATTCCAGTTACCTGTAACACTTAAGTGGGTGATTCTCAGGAGAAATTTTCAAGAGAAGTCACCACCAAGTTTCTGAGTTACCTGCATACAGGAAATGTAGTATCAGTTGCCTTCCCACAGCAGACGTTTCTCAGGAAGTCCCAGAAAGTACTGCTGATGATCTGACTTGTCTGCCCAAAGCTGCTGCACACGTCTTCCTAGGACATCAGGGAAGGTTCAGTCGGTGTGATGTCAGCCATGTATTGGGCCAGGGAGCTGTCCTGTGGGCCGGCACACTATCAAAGAAAATGAAAGTATGAGTCCCTTGTCCTTTACCACCCTCAGTTCCTATCACATTTCTGGTCATCTCCTTTGTATTTTTAATTTGATTGCCTTTTAAGTTCTTCTCTTAACCTTTAGTGTTCTAAAGTTTTAATATAATGTATCTTGTACAGATTTTTTTGGTTGTTGTTTTTCCTGCTTTGGTTACATTGAAGTTTCTGTATCACAGTGATGCTCTGAACATTTGATTCAGAACAACTCAGTCTTTTCAATTTCTTTTGTGTTCACTGTTTCTAGCTCCTTATGTTTTTAGAAAACAGAGAAAATCTTTAGAAATTTCTCTTTATTTCATGAGAATCCAAAATTAAAAAAAATTATTATTTAAAAAAATCCAGCACATATTTGTAGTTTAGTGGGAGGGGCCTTTAGAGTACTTCCAAGTGAAAATATTCTGCCCCAATTATCTACCATAAATTCCACATCTATATTTGTGAAAATAATGAATGGTGTAAAATAACTTTAAATAATCATAACACTTGCTACTTTAAAAATAGAAACTCTGTAACTACATTAAAAATAAACTCAGAGTTTATAGATATTAAAATTGTTTTCTTCCTTTTTTTTAAAGATTCTATTTTTAGAGAGAGGGGAAGAGAGGGAGAAAGAGAGGGAGAGAAACATCAATGTGTGGTTGCCTCTCATGTGGCTCCCACTGGGGACCTGGACCACAACTCAGGCATGTGCCTTGACTAGGAATTGAACCAGCAACCCTTTGGTTCGCAGCCCACGCTCAATCCACTGAGCTACACCAGCCAGGGCTTGCTTTCTTTCTTTAACATTATTTTGGAGTCTGATTTTGAATCTTCCTGCTTTTCTCTCTTCTTAAAAAAATGATTTTTATTTATTTATTTATTTATTTATAGAGAGAGGGGAAGGAAAGGAGTAAGAGAGAGAGAGAAACATCAATGTATGGTTGCCTCTTGTGTGCCCCTTCCTGGAGACCTGGCCTGCAACCCAGGCATGTGCCCTGATTGGGAATTGAACCAGCAACTTTTTGGTTCACGGGCCGGTGCTCAATCCACTGAGCTATACCAGCCAGGGCCTGCTTTTCTCTTTGATGCTGGAAACATTCTTGAGGATTTACTATTGTTTAATATTTATATATTCTAGATTTCATGCTCTTTTCCTGAAGCACAATAATCTTGGGTAACCTTGACATTGCTTATTTTAATCCTTTTGGGTCAAGAAATAATTCTAATGGATATGCAACAAAACATGGATTTGAGAGTCTTTTTTTAAAAAAGCAGTATATTAATAACTTATGAAAATCTAGGTGAAATGGTTCATTTCCCTCCATTAACATTAAAGTAATGAGATCTTTGTTTCTGGACTGGCCAATATCCACAGTAATAGAAGTTTAAGAAAAGGTTCAATTTTTAATTAACTTTGCCAATTTTCTCAAACATTATGAAAAAGATACTGTATTATGTTTTTGTTTTTGCTTTTTCGAGAGAGAGAGAGAGAGAGAGAGTAATGGGGACAACAATCTCTCTGACAGCCCAAAATGAAAGAGAGGGCTCAAACTCCGCAAAATCAATCATAGTTATTAATAAATGCAACCTAAAATGTCTGCTACACACTTTATTCTAGGTGCTAAGTGCTTCACGTCTCACTTTTACTTCACGTCATTTTCATGGAGAAAGCAGATGCAGATATTAATTCCCATTTTCCACATGGCAAGCCTGAAGCACAGAGTGATTAATTGTCCTATTCAAGGGAGTTAGTTGCAAAGCCAGACTAAGAAACAAAGACTCCCTTTATTTTATTGTAAAACACCAAAGATTTTGGTTTTTTGAGCGCCTTAAAATAAAACTAAACCTGAGAAGTGAAAGTAGTCTAAAGGCTCTATTCCTTTTCCTGTCTCAAAGAAATTAAGGCTCCATATCAAAATCCATGTTTTATAAACTCATTGTGATCATTTCAAGCTGCAATTTTTCTAGGCCTTTTTTAGAAGATTTTTTTCCAGTCTCAAACCAAAAGAATGAAAAAGTGAAAAAAATACACTCAAAATCTTTACCTCCAGAGTTTAGGGAATGGCGGTGAGCTCCTGCAGTGAGCCACAGTTCCATCAGATCCCTTGTTCTGTGCCGCTACTCCTGTCCCGTTGCCCACCAGGCCAGGCCCTGCCCCTGCTGGGCTGCACCTCAGATGCCAGGCTGCATGGCTTCTCCACAGCTCCCCATGGCCTTGTCTTTGCCCACTGTTCCAGACCACAGACCACCAAGTCCCTGCAGGCTACACTCTGCCCACACATGCCCATCCCTTCCCTGCCTTGGGGTCTACTCCAGGAGTTTTAGTTGCATCTTGTCATATTCTTTCAAAAATTCATATGGAACTTATTATTATTTCCATTTTATAGATAACGTTTCTAAAGTTTAGGCATATGAAAGCACTTGGCCAAAGCTATTCAGCCTACAAGTGGGAATGAAGGAAGTAGAAGCCAGGGGATGGGGTTTTATAAAACAGCAGCATGTAGCCTAAAGTGGCTTTGGAGCTTTGGGGATGTGATTATTGTTGCTCACCATCAAAGGATCATTAAGTATGAACTTCACACATCTATCTATCTATCTATCTATCTATCCATCTATCTATCTATCTATCTATCTATCTATCCATCTATCTATTCATCCATCTGTTTAGTTGTGCCAGTTAGTGGAGGCACATTAGCGGCCTGTTTCCCCAGTTTTTTCTCATCTTCTCCATATCAGCATCCTTATTTCACCAGACTGAGCATCAGCTTCTGACCTGCTGCACCCTGGAAATGGTACTGTACAATGTCATCCATCTGCCATGCTTACCTCTGAGCCAGGGTGAGCTCTATTCCCACATTATGTGGTTATGTCCATGGATTTCCCATCTATTTGCTTCTGTATGACAAGACTTGTTAGCATTCCTAAAAACATTAAACACCAAAAATAGCCAGACCTCTTGAGAAGGCACATTCTGAAGCTGATTTAGGTTTCATATAATGCTGCTATTTCCTCCTTAAAGCCCTAAATTTTTGAATGTGTCTATTTCTGTCTCAAACTTTTCCTGTTCATGGAAATGTAGTTAATTGGAGTGGATTTGCATTTGTTCTTTTCATCACATAGAGGGACATCAGTACCCCTGAGGTGTGATGCTCTATGTATAGTCAGACAAGCACATGCTTTTTGCTCTCCCCAGGATTCACCTCTGTAAGTAAACAACCAGCCACCAGAATGTTAAGCATAGCTAAGGGAGTCATACACATCACAGAAATTTTTTAAATGGGCAAGTTAAAATAAGTCAGGAGAAAGTGATGATAGAGTTAATTATGAAAAGATCACTTCCTAGAGAATGAGGGAGAATGTAGGATCTCACCGTGGCGCTGGGCATAGTCAAGCACCAGAGAACACATGACGACCGTGGAACCTGTATTTTCCACAGCCTTCCTGCTTCTTCTCAGATCTGCATTGCTCGGTCAACAGTTCATAAAACAGGCTTTTTTTCTTTTGTGCTTCTTTTGGGGGAAGGGTGGATGTACAGGTGTGGTGGTGGAGGTGGGGGGGTTGATTTGTTAGGGAAAGTTGACCAGAATGGGGAGAGGGTGGAATTTATTAAAAAATGGCAAAAGCAAAGAAGTCCAAAATAAAGGGTGTATGTTTAACTGAAAGTGACAGGAGAAGGGGGGATGGCAATACACGTCACAGACACTGTGCTGAGTTTGGAAGCCCAGTCTGCACAGGGTGATGTCGAACGGCAGCTGTTCCACACGAGCTCTTTAAATCTCTTTTTCTATTTCCGCAGGATAGGGTATTGTTCCATTCTGGCAAGTCTTTAATGCATTCAGCTACAGATTCTTTTCCATTTTGGTTGTTAAATGAAAACCAAGCTCATGGGCTCAGATTATCTTTGCCTAAAGAAAGGCAGCACTGGTGTGCTCTGTAAAATGACAGTTTATCAACTCAGCTGAAATGCAGTCTTTTAGGATTTGTGCTCTACTCTCAAGCTGTGCTAATCTTCCTGTTATCATCTCTGTCAGGTTTGTTGACCGCAATCAGTTTGTCACCCAAGGTAGGCATATCTGGAGACAAGTTGTTAAGCCTACCTCTCACAATGAGTTATTTTGTTTGCAAAGAGCTAAACCTAATAAAGTTTTAAACTGTGAGTCATGTTCTTAAATAAAGACAAAAACCATCTGTCACCTTCCATCTATGTATTTGCCAATTTGTATGCATGAACAACTGTTATACCTCATTAGTTTCATAAACAAAATGCAAGTCAAGGGTTCCCGGCGATTTGTTTACTGGTCAGTGATGCAGCCCAGATTAAACTCAAATACTCAGCACAATGTCTACAGGGAACAAGCCAAGCGGTTTGAAATATTTTCCCCTCCAACTTCACCCACAGGCATATGTCTATGTACACACGCTTTGACTCTACCCATCTTGAATTTGTGACAGAGTAATCTGGATGAAGAAGGTTTTAGGCATTCAGGTAACAAGCTAGGGAAAATTGTATTCAATTCCTTCTATGAAGAGCTATTTTGGAAGAAACACTTTGATCGATAAATAAAGGTAAGAATGAGATTCTGAAGTCTGTTCAACCTTCAAATACCAGGGTATTGAAAAATAGTTGATTGGGATAGGGCTGGCTACAGATTGGGAGGAAAAGGCTAATGAATGAGGTGACATTTATGCTGAGAGTACAAAGGCAAGAAGACGCCTCTTCTGAAATAATGCATATTCACGTGTTTTGCTAGCTGATTATAGAAAATACGAAACTGCAAAGGACAGTTCAGATTTGCAAAGAGCTTCAGATCTCAGAGGAGAAACAGGATACAGCACAAGTGTAAGGCATTTAGTAAAGTTCTGTACATTCATTCAGAAATACTTTGACATATATCCAGCTGGAATTAATCTCCATGAGAATGATGAGAATGACCAGCTAACTATACATTTAAAAAGTCCCCTGGACAAGAGAGAACATACCAGTCAAGTTTCTTGATTGCAAACTTCAGAATCTAACTCAGGCTAATTTAATAAAAGTGGGGAGTTCTAAGTGAGCATTGAGGGGTTCTCAAAAGTGGTGGAGAAATGGAAGAACAGTCTTGGAAAATAGGCAGGAAAGAGAAGGTGTCTGAAATTATGCAGCAGCAAAAATCTGGCCAAGATGCCATTATGTCACCATTTCTCTATGACACAATGGCTGCTTGGGACATTGCCTAGTCTATGACAGAATACAAGCCTGGAAGAACCACTTATAGACTGCACTGCATCAAACAAATTTTATCTGTTTTATGCTCTTGAATCACTCCCACAAGATTTAAAGTCCTGGGAAAGTGCATCCAATATGTTAAACCATTCCCGTTCCAGGCTCTCGGGCAGGGAAAGAGTAGATCTGGCTGATTCCATAATGAGAGATAAAGCCCTGCATTCTGCTAAGCCTCGTGCAATAGGGATTCCTCTGCAATAGGAAGAGGACTGGATTCTGAACAGGAAAAAAATGACAAATATCCTCTATACCTCACCAGTTTTGGCTGCCCAACATTCATGTGTATCCTTATCTCCATATCAGTTTTCCAAAATAAAAAATTCTTGTTTAATGTAGCTAATATTCATATTGTCAAATGTTGCACTTACCTTACTACAAGACCAGAATCTCTTTTATCTCTTACATTTAAGCTCTTTCATCTCTAGATCTGTCACAATTCCACTTCAGTAGTGTCGAATGTCCAGCTTAGACCACTATTCTCTCAGGACCAACAACATTACCATCGCCTGGGAAACACAAATCCTTGGACCATAACCAACATGTATTGAATCAGAACCTTTGGGCACAGTGCTCTGCAGTTTGAATTTTAACAGGTCTTCCAGGTGATTCTAAGGGTCGTTGGTCTATACTGCTTTCTGTGCTGATCAAAATATTTTATATTTGTACCATCTAATGCAGTAGCCACTAGTTCTATGTATGTTAAGAAATGGAATTTTTAATTTTTTTATTTAAATTAATTTAAAATTATAGAACCACATGCAGCTAGTCATTATCATATGGCACAGTGAAGGGCTATAATATTAACCATTGCTGACACACAGGGGTAGGGAAAACAGGAGATAAAAGATAGAAAGTATTAACATATATAAACATATACATGACATGACAAGAGAGAAAACATTTGTAGTAGCTTAAGTCATGTTTAGGAGGAATTTTAGCCTTATGACTAACTTATGTAGACTGGTTACAACAAGGAAGATCAGTAACAAGTTTAGCTTGTATTTATAACTTCCACATATGTTATATTGCCTTTGTTTTCAGCCAACTCCTGTACTGCTCAGAGCCCTTTAAGTGGTTGAATGACCCCAAATTTTATTCTGGAAGGATTTTGGTTCTTCTTGGTCTGGCTAGTTTTGTGTAACCAGTAGTTTTCCACTAGTTTTAGCACTGGACATAAGAGTAGAAGGAAGAATCTCAGGGGCAGTGATCCTCCTTCCCTCCCCTTGGTGAAATAGCAATTCTAGGTCACCATAATAGGGTTAACTCTTATCCTTTCCCAACATTTTAACCTTACCTGTCACTCTTTTCCCAGTAGCATGAGCTGCTGGAAACAGAATGTTGTGGACTCCTTGATGCACGAGCCCAATCTCCTAATCCCCTTTCAGGAATGAAGGGCCTATTTATTACTCCAGCTGCTGAGAGGGCTGCTGGCAGACAGGTCTCCAATGTCATTCCTCTTTGGGGACTGTCTCAGTGAAGAGAGCCATCTCACTGAAGTTCACATCCTCTTCTGGGGTGACCCACATCCAATGACTAATAGACTGCAGTGTAAAGTCCGGGTCCCCTTATGTAATTTAGGACCATTCTAAAGGATCAACTCATTTTAGCTACCCATAGGGTTGGCTACAATACCCTGAGATGGAAGCACACCTTAACTTGACCCTCTGCCGAGTCCTGATTCCACATCTCTCCCCTTCCACAGACGTAGCTCCGTAGAGCGCTCCCTGATAAACCTTTTTGTTAACCTCCATCTCAGAGTTGGCCTCCTGAGGAATCTACCTGCAGAACTGCTTCGTTTCCATTCTGAAGGTCAGTTGTTGTACCACAGTGAGAAGCAATCATTCCTTGGGCGTTACAACCCCAGCACCCCAGAAATCCAGAACTGCAGGAATGGGAAGCAAACAGTTCGTGAGTAGATCATTTTTTTCCTGAATGCATGTATTCTTACAAGAAAGTAACAACTCCATCTACTGCTTGCTGGTTCGGAGCTCTATCACACCCCACAGTTCTGCACCAAATTCTCCCACGGCCTATCCCCAAACTGACAGGCACTGTGACAGAGCTGTCATTCACCCTCCTTCTCTTTCTTCTAAGGCCAGCTGCTTTTGGATACAGGATGAAACCACTGGTTCTGTTTAGAATCATGTTGGAAAACAGGACATTTTTCCCACCAAGACACTTACCAAGAGGAATTCCCTTCAAATAAGAGGGTAGTTTGAATACACACAATTAAAATGACATACTGCTGTGGAGATGTTAAGCTGTGTAGGAGGGAATAACGTAGGCTGGGGTAAATACAGTCGAAGCACAAGAGCAACATGCATGTAGCTGGGTAAGGACTAGATAGGTTTATGAAATGGAAAGTAACCTGGTTTTCACAGACCGAAAGGCAAATATTTGTACTTAAAAATAAACATAAATACAGTCAATAATTTGGACATGTTCATTAATAAAAAAGTAAATATTTGACACCCCAGTTATTGTCACATATTTTCAAATGGGATCTTGAGCATTAAATCTCTAGTGAACATAATTGAAATTCATTTACTTGCCCCAATTAAAAGAAAAAAATCATTTCATTTGAAGTACTAGATAAGTCTGATTTTCATATATGAGATGACTCTTCTTGCTATTTAATCTGACAAGTGAATTTTTGGTACATGTTATGTTCCATAGCGTATGAGTGACTGTTTGGACCTTATCTGATGTAGATAATCAGGGCCATTTAAAATTAGCCTATCAACTGAATATTTAAAATGTGCATAGAAATGCAAATGTCAACTTATGTTTGGCAGCTTAATAGAATAATTTGAACTATTTGAATAGTTGTAAAACTTCCTTTTGAAAATTAGGACCAGTTGGGTAAAATAGTCATGAAATTCATGACAGAATTTCTTTTTTCTTTTTCTTAAACCATTTTGTTATTGTTATTCCATTATAGTTGTCCCAATTTTCCCCCCTTTTCCCTCCTCTGCCCAGCCCACCCCCACTCCCACAGTCAATCCCCACACTGTTGTCCATGTCTGTGGGTCATTCATACATGTTCTTTGTCTAGTCCTTTCTCCTTCTTTCCACTATTACTCCCCACTCCCTCCCCTCTGGTCACTGTCAGTCTGTTCCATGTTTCCATGCCTGTGGTTCTATTTTGTTCATTAGATTCCTCTTATAGGTGAGATCATATGGTATTTGTCTTTCACCAACTGGCTTATATAATTTAGCATAATGCTCTCCAGTTCCATCCATGCTATTGCGAGTTCCTTCTTTCTTTCTGCGGTGTAGTATTCCATTGTGTAAATGTACCACAGTTTTTTGATCCACTCATTTGCTGATGGGCACTTGGGCTGTTACCAGCATTTGGCTATTGTAAATAGCACTGCTATGCACATTGGGGTGCATAAGTTTTTTTGAATTGGTGATTTGGGATTCTTAGGGTACAATCCCAGGACTGGAATCATTGGGTCAAAAGGCAGTTCTGTTTTTAGTTTTTTGAGGAAATTCTATACTGTTTTCCACAGCGGCTGCACCAGTCTACATTCAAGGGCACTATGGCTCCCTCTTCTCCTCATCCTCACCAGCACTTGTTGTTTGTAGATTTATTAATGATGGCCATTCTGACTGGTGTGAGGTGATATCTCATTGTGGCTTTAATTTGCATCTCTCTGATGGCTAGTGATATTGAGCATCTTTTCATGTCCCTGGGCCCTCTGTGTGTCCCTCTTGGAGAAGTTTCCACTCATATCCTTTGCCTATTTTTTAATTGGATTGTTTGTCTTTCTGTCTTTGAATCATCTGAATTCTTTATATATTTTGGAGATCAAAACCTTGTCCAATGTATCATTGGCAAATATGTTCTTCCACACAGTCAGTTCCTTTTTATTTTGATTATGGTTTCTTTAGCCATGCAAAAGATTTTTAGTTTGATGTAGTTACATTTGTTTATTTTTTTCTTTATTTCCTTTGCCCTAGGAGACATATTGGCAAAAGTATTGCTATATGGAATATCTGAAATTTTCCTGCCTATGTTTTCCTCTAGGACTTTTATATTTAAGTCTTTTATCCATTTTAAGTTTATTCTGGTGTATGGTATAAGATGGTGGTCTAGTTTCATTTTTTTTTGCATGTACCAGTCCAGTTCTCCCAACACCATTTGTTGAAGATACTGTTTTTACTCCATTGCATGCTCATGCCCCCTTTGTCAAATATTAATTGACTGCAGAGATTTGGGTTTATTTCTGGATTCTCCATTCTGTTCCATTGACCTATATATTTGTTCTGATGCGAGCAATAGACTGTTTTGATTACAGTGACCTTGTAGTATAGTTTGATATTGTAAAAATTGCAATTTTCAATACCAATTGACTCTGAAACTGGTTTCCGGCACAAAACTCCCCAAATCCTTGTAATTTACTAAATGATAAGAGCAGCAGGAGCTTTTTCTGTTCTCACATTGGGTCTTTGACTATGGTTTGTGATGTAAGAGCTCCTACATTTCTTGCAATTTCCTAAGTAAGCATGGGTGGCCTTTTGTTCTAATGAGGCAACTCTTGGTGGGCTTATTGATAGATTCAGGAAGGGTGCTGGTCACCAGAAAGACCAAGCTATGCTTAAAAACTTGATACTTTCAGCAGCATCTTCATATTCTAGAAAGGGAAGAGGGGCTGGTAATTAAATTAATACTAAATAAGAAATGTGATAAAGGTTCAAAAGAATCTTAAAAGTACAACCCAGGTTTGGAGAGCTTCTGGATTGATAAATGCATCCTCACGCTGGGATGGTGGCATACCCTGATACCATAGGGACGGAAGTTACTTCATTCAGTATTCTCCAGACCTTGCCTTATGTATCTCTTCATCTGGATGTCATTTATATTCTTTATCATATCCTTTATTATATAATAAACTGACAAAGATAAGTGTTTCCTTGAGTTCTGTGAGCTGTGTTAGTGAGTGATCGAATCTAAGGAGAGGGTTATGGGAACTTCTTATTGATAGTCAAGTCAGATAGAAGATGTGGGTAACCTGCCACTTATGAGTAGAGTCTGAAGTGGGGCTCAGTCTTGGGGACTAAACCTTTAACCTGTAGGATCTGCCCCAAACTCCCATCTGTTAGTGTCAGAATTGCTTGGTGTGGAAAACCCACACACTAGTGTTCGGCAGGTTCTGTGTGTGGTAGCAATGTGAGAGCAAAGGAAAATACAGTGTACTTTTCCTATAGACAAGTTGGTGAATTATCACAAGAACACTCCCTCACTGTAGCCAATATTCAGGTCAAGAAATAGAATGATCTAACTTTATCAGCATTTCAGAAAGTCCTTCTTATGCCTCCTCAAAGGTAATCAACCATGCTACTAATTTCTAACAGCAGATGCTACTTTTGCTTGTTTCTGAACTTTATATAAATGGGATCATATAATGTGTATTCTTCTTCATCTGATTTATTTTGTTCAACAGTATGCATGTGTGAGTGTATGTGTATGAGATCCACTGATGTTGTGTATAGAAGTATTTTGCCCATATTCATTATTGAATAGTATGTACATTGTGAACACATACCACAGCTTGTATGTTCATTCCACTGCTTGTTAGACATCTGCTGTATTTTTTAGTGATGATGAGTGGTGTTGAAATCAGCATTTTTGTACATGACCTTTGTTGCATATATGTACACATGTCTATTGCATGTGTACCTGAGTAGAATTGCTGGCTCATCATATAGATATGCTTAGCTTTAGTAAATTCTGCCAAACAGTTTTCCAAAATGATTGTGTCAGTTTATACTTTCATCAACAGTGTATATAAATTGAGTTGCCCCATATTTTTGTCAATACTTAATATTATCAGATTTTTGAAATTTTAAACAGTTTGGTGGGTATAAATATGAAACTTTAAAATACCTATTCAGTTCCACATTGAGCACCTACTATGTGACAAAATTGGACTAATCTTTCTGATGATGCAAAAATAAATTAGACACAATCTACACGACTATACAAGACTTTCTTGCCATTCATAGAAAAAAATTTCATAATTTTATTACCCCTTTGCCTCAAAGTCGCCTATGCTTATACAAGAAATTGTCTGAGAAACACAATTCCAAGGCTCTTTAAAACTCACAGGAAGTTGTTATAGAATAGTAGATAGAGAAACAAGTGAGAAAATTTTTCTAAAATTGTGGTATAATTAACTTATTACCCTGAGGAAAAGCCTAGTGGCAGTTCACATGTTAACATGACTTTTATTAGTACAATAATATACTTATAAACTGCTGCAACTGCAGAAAAGCTTAAAATTTTTCACCTATTTCTATCAGTAAGAAATTTTACTAGAAATTAAATACAAAAAATGAAATTATTGCATGAGTAGGCATCTAAGGTTGGATGCTTATTAGTCTATATTAGTAATTGGTAATTACAATGTAACTGTAATAAAACGTCCTTGAAGAGACACAAGATATCTAAATAATGACCTATGTAAGCCACTTACCAAAACACGTAATTTAATAAGAAAAGTAAGCAGTGAGCAACATTTTATGAAGTAGAGCTTTATTGCCCAACTTGGGGAAAGTAGTGATTTTCGTTCTTAGGACTTAGCAAACATAACTTTGGAAATACCAAAGAGCTTCCTCCCACAGGAAGGACAAAGAGAGGATATGAGAAGAAGGAAAAGCAAACATAATTTTAGGTGGTCAAACTGTCACTGGAATGAATCCAGCCTACCCAGTGGTCCCCGGGTACCAGCTCAGAAGAAAGTAGATAAGACATAGCAGCAAATGGAAGGACATTGACTCTCAAACTTTTCTGTCTGCCTTGGGTCATTTGTGGCTTCTCCATGGTGAACTTCTGAGATGTTTACTTAGGGGCATTTTTGTAGCCAACACTGAGGAGGGCACAGCCTGAAGTAGAATCCTTTAAAAAACAGACTTCCCACATTGCAGAATGTGTCCACATTATGTTTATTCATATAAGCTTTGTTGGCGGGTGCATGTGCTAGGCAAGTTGATGAGTACACTATGGTGAAAATACATTGTACTGGTGGCTAATATGTCATTACTGAGCCCTGGCCACTGCTTCCCTCCCAAATTCTTAAGTCAGCTCTTGGGAAGTCATCATTGCCCCAGACATGCTTTCTTAACTGCTCATCCACAACACCTGAAATTCTACTTGTGTAAAGGCTTTCCTTTATAACAAACACGTTCTGCTTATGGTCCTTTCAGACTCTACAAATGTGTCTGGAGATGAAGTCTTTCCCTTGTAACAAAAGGGCTTGGGACAGTGTGTGTGTGCTCAGTCCAGGAGGAATAAAGAGAGGTACATTCTTAAGGGAGGGGAAATGTCATGGAAAGGACACATTTTGGAGATGTCTATGAAAATGTTGCCCTCCTGCAGTGTTGCTTACACCTGACATTACACAGTTATCTCCTGAGTGTCAATCCCTTCTGATGAAACATGAAAAGGTAAAAAGGAAACAAGGGTAAAGTGCACTGCATGCACCCTATGCACCTAATGGGTTCTCCTTAGGCATTCAATGATTTCTTTAAGACCTAGGGCTCCTAAGGCCGTGGTTATTGTCATGGCTGCTAATATTCATCCTTCCTGGATTTTGCCTTGGTTTTCAAATAATTCTTGGCAATCTGAAATACACACTAAAATGTGTTAGTGTAACATCATTATTACCCAGATATAACAAATTATATCTGTTGCTATAATTTGATTGCCCTAGTTCTGCTTACAGAGAACATAATATTTTTAACAACAATCAAAATAATAAAGGAGAAACATAGTAAACAAAACAAAACACTATTGACAATTATAGGTTATTTGTTTCCAAAGAATGTGTCTCCTGGGAGTGGGAAAAATAGCTACTTTCCTGCCCAGATGGGCTGTAAAAATACTTCCTGACCTTAGAGTTTTCCATTGGGGAGTTATTGCTAGTAATATATTCATTGATGGAGCTTACATGACTTAACCAGGTCAAATTT
>VMDR010012893.1:0-25792 GCA_007922815.1 Macrotus californicus | reverse complement strand
CTTGAGAAAAGGCCTATAAAAATTTCCTTTACTTGGAAAATTCTACTCCTGTTGATCATTGAACTTGTATTCATATAATCGATTTGCCTTCTGTTTCTTTCCCTCTGTTCATTCGAGCCTCAGTCTTGAGGAAATGGGGTATATTGAATTTTTGACTGCTTGAGTTTGATAATTATGTTATAGTTAGGAGATAATGACCTTCATTTAACATCAACACTCTACTAATTATGGGGCAACTGTTCTTTAGTGTCCCAAAGTCATAAGTGAAACTCTATTTATCACCATTCTGAAGAAATATGGAAGCTGAGGCATCTAGGCGACAATTATAGATTGACTGTTTTTATTGTCCATTATTTATGAAGAAATGAAATATTTTATCAGTTGTTATGATGAGTAATGATTTAAATAATTCCAAAAATTCAGCTTGAATTTGCCTTTTTTTCAACTTAATTTTACTATTACAACCCTCAAACCAACCCAGATGATGTTGGCTGGAGCCAAAATTAGCTTTCCTTATGATTCTTGAAAAAAATAAATTATTGCTTTAAGCCACTAAATTTGGGGGTAATTGTTACACAGTATTAGATAACCAAACCAGAACACCATTACACTATTGTATCTAAAATCATAAAGCAGAACACCAGGACTGGAAAACACTCTGGAGGCTATCAAGGCAGTCTTTTACATTTCATAAATTACATTACTAAGCTCAGAGAAGTTAAGTGGCCTGCCTCTTATCGAGGAGAACAAACATACACAACTAGAACACATATGATTCTCATTTTCTTTTCCTTATGTAAGGACTTTTCATTGGCTGTCTCTATGGTTCATGTCTTCTCTTGTTTTCTGGAGTAAGTTTCACTTATTTAAAATCTCCTTTTTCTGAAAATTCAGGATATATTTTGATTCCAGTTAAACATTTATAAAAGAAATAATATAGTGTGGGACAATAGTAGGTTTACAGTTGTTCATATGGAAATGATATAATTAATAAAGAGTAGCACAAGAATAAACTCTGTATTTTGCATACTCACAACTGTAATCCTATTTTGCCCCACCTTGTATATTTGGTATGTATATATTTTTTTAAAGTTTGGTGATCTATAGCTACAACCTGTTCTGCAGCATCTATACTATATCAAAGCTAAAACTGGCAAAAGAAGGTTGTTCTTTTACATAGTTTCAAGTCGATACATTTTTGATTCAAGGCAAAACCATGAGAATGTTCTCAAGAGAGAATTATGACAAAGGGGAAATACCCTGCCAGAGAGTGAGAAGGAGAAAAAGCCTGCTTTTTCTAGGTTAATTGGAGTGTAGAGAGAAGCAAAGGTAGAGTAAGGCCACAGGAAATGCTTCCCTTTTCTGTGCCAAAATTCCAGTTGGAAAAAAGCATGTTAGATATGCTTAGGGAAATCTTAAAGCCAAGGAGTTTTTCCTCTGCCCTACTTTGAAACCTTGCAAGGAACTTGTTATGATGATTAATTCAAAGCCAATATGAGGCACTCTAGCACAATAAGGCAGTTCACAGAAACACCTAGAGAGATGAATTCTTTGTTCTACATAGTCTGCAGAGGGCACATGGGGACAGAGAAGCTTCTCAGTGCCTTGAGGATATAATGAAGAGACATTGAGAGAGCCAGTGGTATGATGGGACATGGAAATCAGACCCAAATGATAGAATATTCACTATAGGCAGCAAATGGCCAGGGTCAAAGCCTTCAGAAGTCAGTGTCAGATGGGACAATTTATACCTTTACAGTCTTTGGTTGAAGAACCAGACCAGATCAACCACCCCACAGCAAAGACCCAAGAGAATCCAGAAGCTGTTAGACAAATCTAAAGTCCCCCATCAAGCACTCAGAAGCTATATGCCAGAAAAGGAGAAAGGGAAACAACTTAAAGAATATATATATGTGTGTATGTAAGTGTGTGCACACTTTCAAAGAGCTTATTTAAACTAACACTGATAAAAAATTAAATTTACTAAACATTTGACCGTAGTAGGCAATATCAGCCAGAAGAAACTGACATATTAAGTCAATATATTCTGCTTTGTAATAAGGCATCAACCCACTAAAAAGATCAGAGACAGTAAAAAATCACATTTCAGACTAAACATAGCATGTTTATTATAGTGGCTTATTGGGTCTTCCTCATGGAACCCAGAACAAAAAAGACATTAAGGTATAAAGAAGGCACACACCCACAAAGGTAAGTAGGACCAGACAGGCAACAACAACAGATGTTAACAACATGTTCAAACAGGTAAAAATTTGATAGCTAATTTAAAAGACAAAATCAAGTAGAAAGCTAAGACTGTAAGGGAGGCAATTAACAAGAAGAAAAGTGATTTTCGGCACAGAACTCTGGAAATTTCAGGATTGAAGGAGCAGGTAACACGCAAACTAGTGGTGTGAGTGGGTCGAAAAGCAAGAGTTGAAATATTCATCCACCTTCACCCAGTCATTCTCCAATGGACCAGAGCTTTCCTCTCCCTGTGGCCTTACCTGGAGCTGAAACACAAGAGATGACTAAGTCTGCAGGATCCCAGACTGCTTGAAAGGTTTTTGGTGTTGTGGGAAAGGAGGCCATGGGAGGTGGGACCAGACAGGAAGGTGGGAATAGATGGGAAAGGACACAAGATAGGACTGTAGGGAAGCTTTAAGAAGTGAGAAGAGCACAGGAAAAAAGGAAGGACAGAAGATCCACGCCAAACACCCTCCAGAAACCTACTAGGCAAGGAGCTGTCCTGTTGTGTATACAATAGTGTGTTAGATACACTAAGCACAATCCCCAGGCTTTTGATTTTGTCGTGTTTAAGACCTTAGTTTGAACCATTTGGTGAAATAGTTTATTAAACCTTCACTGGGATCCAGGGATAAATTGTCTTCGGTGGATGGAAGCAGCTCATTGCGTCCCCCCCCACTCTGCAGCCATGACACAGACATTGGCCCATCCACTGCAGATTAGTAGGGAAGGAGCAGGTCTGAAAAGCAAACAACACCAAGCTAGAGACTTTGAGGCCAATTCTTTTTACACCCCCACTCCAGAAACTGGTTAAAAGCTTCTCCTGCAGATCAGAAAGAAAAGTCTTTGATCCAAGAATTAAATTGTTTAATTTATAGTTTAGTAGTTAGAACCAGGCAAGGGAATTGGAATGCTTGAACCTAGTTTTAATCCCTGCTCTGATAACCTACTTATTCATTTGTTTACTCACTAAATATTTAATGATTGCCTACTACATGTCAGGCACTGTTGCAGAGCCTGAGGATACAATAGTGAAAAGATAGACAAGGTCATAAAGCTTAGATTCAAGGTTGTGGGGGGGAGAGAGAGACAATAAGCAAGGAGATGTATTTTGAAACAAAACAATCATGGTAATCATTACAATGGAAACTGAGTAATGTGAAAGAGGAACCTAGGCACAAACTAGGAAGATCCTCTTTGCGAAGATGGCAATTGATCTGACCCTTGACAAGGAGCCAGTCACACAAAATATCATGGAGGAGAGAGGCAGGCAAGGAGAACAGTCGGGCAAAGACACTGATTTTGAATGATGACAAAGAGGACCAGCACTGCTGGACCACAGCCAGCAGAAGAAAGTGGTGCCAGGAATGATGAAGAAGAAGGTAGCTTTAATAACATGAATATTATTCTAAAGACAGTGGAAAGCCACTAAAGTTTATATTGGTAGTTAACATGTTATTTTTTAAAATATCAAATAAGTAAGCAAAGGTAGAGTTTCCAGGAAAGAAAACTGAAAAGAGATGGTCAGTAAGTTGTGTGGAAAACTAGAACAAGGTGTCAAAGATAGAGCCAAGGAAAGAAAGGGAAATAAGTTACCATTTGGGTATAATGCAGCTTCAACCCTTGAATTGAAGGAAGAGAGAAGCATGTTTGTTGAATTCTGTGTGATGTAAGTCATTGGAGAATATGCAAAGAGCCTTCTGAGAGCGCAGGGGGAGGTGGCCTGGCTGCAGTGGACTTGACCAGTGACGGGAAGTGAGGAAGTGGCAACAAGCTGGGTGACAAGCCTCTCAAAACCTGCTGTGACTAAGAGCAGAAGAGGGAGCTGGAAGCTCAAGGTGGTGCGGATTCTGGGAAGGAAGGAAAAAATAATACCAAGGTTTTTTTTATGATGGGGAATTTGCAGGAGAGAAGGAGAAGCTGATGATGTTCAAGAAGAGGGTGTACAGCTCCAGAGTTGTATCATTGACAAGAAAATAGACATGGGCACTTCACACACTCTGAAGGTGGAGGGAGCAGCTGAGAATGTGGGCACAAAAACATGTAAGTGTAGCTATGGCTCAACATACAAGGAAGTTTCCCTGTTGGTGTATATTTCCTCAGTGAAGAGTGTACAGAAAGAGTGGGAGAATATGTGAAAAGTGGGAAGAGAAGAAAGTATGAGGTCATTTTAAAAAGTGGGGAAGTGAAGAAAGCAGTACAAATCTTACCCACAGTATCATTGTGCATGAAATGTAACTTTTCATAATCTGTAACGGAACTTACTTTCTACCCTAGGACTTCGCTCCACTAGGTGGGAGAAGCTTTATGTCAGTGTAGGAGCTTACTGTTTTCTTCAAGCATACATTTAATGTCTGGTATGAGGAGGGCACGAATAGTACCAGGGCATGAGGGGTGTGACCTTAGAGTTACCAAAATCTCTCTGTCACCCACTGATATGTCTTTGTTCTTATTCGGTCTTAAGTCTTTATTTCCCACAAATCACAGGAAAGTTGTGCCTGACCTCCAGCTGCAAAACTCTTTCAAGACCAAATCGTCCTTAACTAGCTCTGCCCCACTATGAAACATGAGATTATTCTGCTGCCAGAAGTGTGGAGTTTAGCAGTATCGATATCAAGAATGGGGAGGTGGGATGAAGGAAAAGATGATTTGATGTGTGGCTATTAAAGAACTGATAGCTCAAGATTCAATTACGTGGATCTTACAATTAGCCTGAATGATGTCAGAACTAGAGATGGAGAGGAATATAAAAAGCCAGGAGTTAAAGTCTTCAGGGAGAGGGGAGATGGGGAGGCCAGTAGTCAGCAGCAAGAATGAGAAAGATGATAGAATAGTTAAGTACACTGAGTTTCAAAGGAACTGGGTTTTTGATTCACTGTTTTCATTTGTTTATTTGTTCTCTTGTGGGAAAAAAGAGACATGTCTTGCAAGCAGCAATTGAGACTCAGGGATACACTTACACCATTCTCTGAGCTTGGGGTTTTGAGATGTGAGGAAGAAATAGTCTTCCTTTGAGAGAGCTACAGGAGAAGCCTGGTCATCACAGAAGAGGCAGTTTAAAGAAAAGGCAAGGATGTGGAAGGAGCATTCAGAAAACCATCTGAAGACACAAAGAACTCAGCGAATCACAGGCCAGTGGAGAGAGCCGGCTGGGGGTTGGGTCAGTTTAGGGGTCTGCGGAGTGGTGGGAGATGAGCATTCAGTCAATAACAGATGACAGGGATGGCATAGATGTGTGGCCTTCCCACATTCCTTAAGTTTTCTGAGCCTGAATTACTCTCGTGAAAAATGAAATGTATATATGCATTCCATAGAGGAGATATAAAAAGTAAATGAAATTGTTGGGAAATATTTATATGCTCAAGCTCTTAAGGAGGGGCATAGAATCAAATGAGGAACCCCAATTTCCCAAATCAAAACAGTCTGAGAAGAATGTTAAGATGGAATAAAGTATCACATTAGATCTCAAATGTTCGGGAGCTGTGGACCTTCAGGGGAAGAGCAGGTGAGAACTTTGGTGTGTACTGTGTGAAGGGGAAGCTCACCTGGACCTGGAAAGTGGGGTACAATTAGAACAGAGAAAGAGATAAGAGAACATTCCAGGCACATGAATCTTCCATTTTCCTCCTCTTTGTCACTCCTTTTGGAGGGATAACTGAATCTTGAAATTGAATTTTAAGTTGTGCCCTCATGTGCCCTCTTATAGGTGGTTCTTTGCTCTGAGTATCTCAGAATGATGCCTCTTACTTCTTCCATCTCCAGACCTAATTAGTTCAGCACCTCAAAGCCCAAAAGGCTTTTCACTGTGCTCTCTTTGAACATCCTAACATCTACCAGGAAATTTCTCTTTCACACATCATTTTTTCATCTATATCCCCTCTTTTAATTGATTTCTCTTTAGATATACATTTTCTATTAATGCATTAAGAGACTTTAATGCTGAATTTATTGTAGAGGACATTTGGCTCCAAATTATAAACAGCCAAGGGCTATAAAGACAAAAGAATATCTTTATTTATTTTTTTTTCAAAACTTGAGAGTCTCTTTTCATTTTTCTCTCCTTGTAGCTCATGATTAAATAAAAAATAACTGCCTTCTGTTTAGAGTTGACTAAGTGTCATCCACTGGGGGAAATGCTTTCCACACCTCATCTCATTTAATCTTCACAACACACCATGAGGTAAACACAATATTACCCTTATCCCCATTTTCCTGATTAAGAAATTGAGGCTCAGAGAGGTTAAGTAATGTGCCAAGATCACACAGTTGGGAAGAGATGGAGCTGACACCCAAGCCTATCCTCTTAAGCATACATAAGGATTGATATTTGGTACCAGTTGTGAAAAGTGTGAGTCCCTGTTGGACACCTATGAGTCAAAGTGACTATATATGCATGCTTTTGAACCCACAGATAACCAAGATCAACTTTCCAGATATTTGAGCTTTGAATAACAGGTCAGAACAAAGAATGATGAAGGGTGAGTTGAGGGAAGTTAATGGAGATGCCTCTTGGTCTTTTAATATATGCTACAAGACATCACTCAAAAAATCACAACCATGATGAAGGGCATCAGCCTCTCTCATAATTTTTCTAATTTATTCTAAAGCCACTTGGAAGGTAACACCTAAAATAAAATTATGAAGAAAATCCTAGGAAGAACATTTTGCTTTGCATCTGAGAACAGACTTACAACGGCGTTGCTATTCATGCAGTAGGCTCATTCTTGTTAGTAGGAAAGAAAAAGAAATCCAGTTATGATGGGCCCTGAAACTTTTGGATCTGCTATCTGGCAGGCGATTTTGCTTTCTTAAGCATTTTGATAAGTTAACTTCGCTCTCCTGCCAAAAGGCCTCTTGTGAGAACACCCAGTTATTAGTACAAATCTAAGGAGCTATCACCATGTCCTATTTTCAATTGAACTTGACCTTGAAGAAATATTAAACATGATTTGTTTAGGGGAGAAGAAGAGACTTATTTTATTCTCCTGTTTCTAGCAGCTCTTCTTAATCAGAGGAATCTCACACCAAGAGGAACGTGTGACATAAGGAATTACTAAAGTGGGGAATCCTCCAGAGGAGGTGAACTGCCGCTTTACTTCTATGGAGCTGAAAGTGGACTGCTGTAATTAGATTTTCATGAGACATCCCCTGTTACTTTGCCTAGTGAGATAAAGTGATGTCCCCATCACTGAATATTTAGATTGGACATAGGAGGAAAGAGAAAAAATGCTCAGATCTTTTTAAGGAAAGCTTGTTATTTAAGTTCACCTTCAACTTGATCTTCAAATCCAATGAAATCCACATCACTTACATTTTATAATGCAAACACAAGAAGGTGGCAATTCTATTGGCCACAGATCATTCTAACTTTAAAAAAAAACTAATATTTTTATTTAGGATTTTCCAAATCTGTCTAAGTTCCCTCTATGGAGAGCGAAATGTTTCTGATCATCTTTTGGGATACCCCACATTGTACATAAATCAGCTCACTTCAAACTCACTTCCTTTTGGTTTAGTCACCAAGGACAATGTCTCTGAGTCACTGACACTATTCTCTCCTCTATTCAGTTTATTTGGTCCCCTCATATTTTGTAAACATGCCTCCCATTTTACTCCCATTTCCAAGTCTATCCCCACTCTCCTGGCACTGCTTTATGCAATGACTTTGCATAGACCCTCTGAGCCCTTAGCGGTTTCCCATTAGTGTCAGGATAAAGTGCCAGCACCTCAAAAGCACTTATAGTCCATGGTATGGCCTTTATAAGTTTCATGCCCACTTAAACTCCTAACTCCCCCATCGTCCAAATTCTGTTCCCACTTTCCATAATTCTGAACTGCTATTTTTAGTTATTTTTGCACACTGAGTTGCCAATCACTTATATGTTCTCTTCCTGGTACATTCCCCTTCTTTCACTCCAGACTTCCACCCCTAGACTAACTTTCCCGGTTTCTCCCACCCCACATGCCTAAGTTGGAGGCTGCTCCTTTGTGCCCTTGTGGTTCCTGTGTGGCCTTCAAGGTAATGTTCCAATTTGTGCTGCAGACTTGCTCATTGTCTATTTTCCCAGATAGTGAACAGGGTTGGTTTTGTTTGTTTGTTTGTATGTTTTGTTTTGTTTTTTTTTCTATATTTTTATCCTTAGGGCCTGGTTCTATGTCATATTCACAGCAGGCATACAATTTATATTTCCTAAATAAATAAATGAGTAAAATGGACTAAGTAAACTCATTGTCTGACACCTAAAATGATATCATCTGCCTGTTTTCTCTCTTGATATCTGAGAGGAAGAATAACAGTCCCCACTATTCTCAGTCTCCAGAACCAATGAACAGGCTTTGCCATATGGCAAAGGGGAATTAGCATCACAGATGGAATTATGCTTGGTAATTGTTAAGCTGATCTTAAGATGAAGAAATTATTCTCAGTTGTTCAAATGAGCCCAATATCACAAGAGAATTAAATGGAAATGAGTAAGACAGGAGCATCAGAGCTAGAAAGAGAGCATCATGGAAAGGCTCAACCACCTCTGGCTGGCTTTGAGCATGGAGGAAGAGGTCCATGGGCAAGGGCTGGACTCAGTCTTCAGAAGCTGGAAAAGGCAAGAAAACATTCTCCCCAACAGCCTCTAGAAAGGAATGCAGATACCTTGATTTTAGTCCATTTCAGATTGTTGACCTCCAGAACTGTAAGGTAATAAGTTATGTTGTTTTGAGGCACACAGTCTGTAGTTGGATTGGACAAATGCCATAGCTCTGTGACGAGGTTGTTCCCATCTCACACTATTCTGAGTAAGAGCACCCATCTCGGTCATTGGTCTACATGTTGAGAATGACACGCCAACAAGTTAGAAGGACCCTGGGTCACTGATGAGAATGAATCCATGCATCATAGCAGCACCAGATCACCTACCAGAGCAATTAAGCAGTGAAATCTTCACTGGTGCCAACCAATAAAACAAAACAACTACCACCACTTGTGTTCTGTGTTCAATAAAGCAATTTCATAATCCTCTTGGGCACACATAAAGATTCATTCTCCCATACTTTGTTGCAGTTGGGTTGGACCTTATGATTCAGTTCTGGCCAGTGGAAAGTGGGTGAAAATGATGCATAAGCACTTCCTGGAATGAGCCATAAAATCTCACTTCTTGACTCTCCACTTTCACTTCCTCCTTTTGTGGTGACCTTGGAGACTACATGTTGAAGGAGACATCATGGAGTAAAAGGAGCCCGAACATGAAGGACCCTGTGGAGCAGAGGGCCTCACCCGTTGGCACTGAACTGTGACATGAACAGACAATGGATTTCCATTGTGTTAAACTACTGAGATGAGGGACAACTTTGTGCATATGTGTCATTACTACAGCACAGATCACCTTTGTTTCAATAAAACTTATTAGTTGCAATATTTTAGAAGGTTTTATTTTTATTTTTTTAATTTATTTTTACTTTTTTGAATTAGAGTTTACATTAGATATCATTTTGTATTAATTTCAGGTATGCAGCATAGTGATTAGACAATCATATACTTTACAAAGTGTCCCCCAACCCCAATACTCCCGGTAGTCACCTGGCACCATACATGGTTATGACAATATCATTGAGTATATTCCCTCTGCTGTACCTTACATCTCCATGACTATTTTGGAACTACCAGTCTATATTTCTCAAGTCCTTTATTTCAATATTTTAAAAAGTTTTAAAATGTAGCTATCACTATATGAAAGGATATTTACATCTGTGTGTGTTAATCCTTCTTCTTTCTTTCCCCCTCTTTCTCTCACACACATCCTCTCTTCTCTATTTTTCTTCAATGTCATTGCCCCTGTTTTTGTTTTTCTTAAATGCCCATAATACAGGATTGAGATATTTGCTGTGGTGTTGGGCTTATTGGACAGTGTGTCCCTACAAATTTCTGGACCCCCCCTGTTGCAATATGCAATGATTGCTCTACTTATAGTCAGTTGGAGAGCCAGCTTTTCTAACTAAACCATGCCGATTCTTAAGAGGAAGGCAGAAAGGTTTTACTAGAACATTTATTTAATTTTCCAATGTTTAGAGGGTGACTGGGGGATTTGCTTTTGTTTAGATGAGACAATCAGTGCCATAACTTAGAGATATTCTAAGGTGCTTGGATAACTCCCAGTGCAAGTAAGTGTTTAGAAAATATTTCTAACCAGTGAGCATTTTTGCTAAAACCTTGTGGTTTTAGAGAAGTCTGCACAAATCACCATAATGAGCAAATAGAGTTACTGAATTGTGAAATTTGGCTGGCCCCTTTAATGTAAGGCACCCCTATTTTAGTTCTGTCAAAGCCTCTCATTTGTTACCCAGTACGCTGCTGAATCTTTAGATTTAAAATAAACAATACCAACAAAGCCAAAATGATTCAGAATGTCAGTGTAATATATTTTCTTTATTGAAAAAATTGCTCTTGAATAACACAGCTGTGGCTTAAAAAGAAAAGAGAGAGAAATTATTTAAATGTGTAGGTAAAGAGAAACTGACAGATGAAAAGAACCAATCCATTTTCCCAGTGCAGTAGCCAAATGAACCCTTCAGTCCAACACACGACTGGGCTAGAGGCAATGAATCAGAAGCTAAAACATTCTCTGCATATTCTCATAGAGAGGACTTACAAATGCTTTATACAAGTTGACTTGACAGATATGCTTCTAGAAATTTCCCAGATAAATATTCAGAAATCTAACCATCTACAGGAAGAAGTAATTGGTGGTTTCAAGGACATTTTTACAATAATAAATGCATTTAGAAGCTCAATTGCTACCACAATGAATGAAAAGCTTAAGCTACCCATTGCCTCCCTATTACTTAGAACGGCCCCTCTATCATGGGTCATTATTTTCCAGTCATCTACAAAGATGGAAGGGTAAATATTTAACAATATATGTAACATACTGATGACTAAGCTTCAATAACAACACTTAGCTAACATTGGCCATGTATTTTCTCAAGCTTAAAAAATTAATACAAATAACAGTAGTTGTTTTTTAATTTCAAAAAATATACTAGAACTTGGTAATTTTTCTAAAGCTCTGCTGAACAGCGTAGGGTTACTTGGCCTCAGAATATAGTTTCCTACTTCTTGTCATAGTCACCCCCTCCATCAGTCCATGAGTCCTGGTAAATTCGTACCTGCTTTGTATGAGGAATAACATTTTGGAGGTACAACGTATCCATTGATTTTTACCTGTCCAACAGCTTTTCATGCCTACTCACAGAGAACAGAACAATGTGAACATACAATCTTTGTGGCATATTCTCTGAGGCCAGACTTTCAATTATCTATGTATTCTCACACATCTCATCCATGGACACTGGGGTGATCTTGAAGAGTTGTTTGACTTTTTACAAAGTAGCACAGATGAAAAACAGGGAGAGCTCCGAGAGTAGTGCCCAAACCCAGTTGAACTAACAATCAGAATGGACCATGATATCATGTGCCACTAAAAAATGTATAAAATTTCTAAGCTAAGAAATTACTGCTCAGCTTTATGTACATAAAACCAATCATCACAGAGTAAGAAATACACAATTTTCCTATTTCAAAGAAATCTAGAAATAATGCAATTATTACTCACCGTGTCTTTACAAAAAATTTTGGATGAGAAGTAGGCCTATTGTATCAGGCATACATATATGTATATAAAGATATGTACACATACACAAATAGGATGGTAGATAGATAGATAGACACAGAGACAGATAAATGGGTTGTTTCCTCAAATTCTCCAAAGGAGTAGACAATTACATTGTTTAGATATAACGGTATTTCTTATCCTGCAATTTGGATAACACGCTGCAAGTCAAATGCCCCAAAGAGATAATGGCATTATGCTCCATTAGACTCAGATTGAAGTTTTATCTGTGCCTGAGAAAATTACCTTTCATTCCAGCAGTCCCCTGTGTTATATTCACGAGGCAGAGGTAGCTGCCTGTTGGGATCGAGGCAGCTACTCCTCTCCAGACCCATCTTGTCCAAATATGCACCTGATCCAGATCCTCCTCACTCACCATTCCTCAGAATGCAAACCACACACAGCAAATATATCAAGTCTTTGCTTCATTCTGCTACTTACTTTACCTGCTCGTCTCTCTCTAGGCCTTTGGTTTCTCTTTCTGTACTGTGAAAGTCAGGGTCATGTCTCTTTCGGTTAATTTTCTAAACTTCACACCAACTTACCAGGCCCACAAAGACATATTAAATGCATTTCGGTGATAAGAGTTCTTCTAAGGGTACATAGCAGTCACCAATTGCCATGTCATCATATATTTTTTGTGTGGAGATTAGTTAAAGAAATGGGGGATAAAGGTTGAGGGGAGGAGTCTAACATCTAGGATTCTGCTCAGGGCTAACGTTCTAGAAGTAATTTCTGGGTCTGCTTCTTCACTGCCCATTTGTGATCTCTGCCCAATTCTAGACCCGAAGGCTTCAGTCTAGTGTCTCTCATAATGAGATTCAACTCCCCAAAAGGGTGGTTCTGGCTGTCTCCGATCTTGCTGAAAAGTCTCAAGCTCTTTGAGATTCTCTAGTGCTAAGATTTTGTCTTTTTAAAAATTCTTTTGTGTATTCACAAATAAGAATGTATACCGCACCGTTAACACGTCAGTGTTAACATACCATTGAAGGGAAGGTGATCTGTTATTTTTGCTTTTATACATTTTTGTGCAATGTTGTTCCAATGAAATTATATTGCTATTTTAATTTTAAAATACAAATAAAAAAACTTTCAAAAATTTGTCTTAGTATTTTTTGTAGTCTCTATAGGATGTACTGAATCTGTCTACATTTTCTGTCATTTTGACATTGTAACATAGGAGACAAACTTAATTACACAAGAAATAATTTTCTCCCAACAGTTCAACTTGCCGCTCAAAACATCTGTAGTCTATACAAGACTTGTTCTGAAAAATGACTGGAAATTTTCCCTTTGGGGATTCGGCCATGGAGAGTCTCAAGTGGCAAATTCACCCCAATAGCATGAGGAAAACAAAAGGACAGTTACTGGCAATAGAAATGCTAAAGCCTATTGTAAGATCCCAAAGGCCTCCCACCCATTCTTTCTGCCCTGAGGATGAAAGTCCCCACAGTATCAATTTATTTATCTCCACTGACCTGCCCTTTTCACCTCCCCATCAAATTGTAAGAAGCATTCTCCACTGCTAACCTTGTGTGCCCCTGGCATTTGCAGTGAGACAGCATCCCTTTATAATTTGGAAAGATTATATGTCCTACCTGCTTATTTAGGAAGCACTTACCTCAGATCTTTTTTTTTTTCTATCACATCTCCATAAATCCCTCTGAAAGTTCCTCAGCGCATCCCAGAAATGTGTACACACCCTTGTTATGTTTTAAGGTCCCATTTTCCTTAAGGATACTCTCTTTGTGAAGTAACAACCATCCTCAGGATACTGTACAAAACACTCATTTAACTTCTAACAGATAAAGCAGGTGGAAGAGCCCTGAATCACAAAGGCTTCTCTAGTTGTCACTTGCTTTCTTCACTTTTTCCAAAATTTTGGAGCTGGCCTCTGCATCTAACACCTCCAGAAGTAAAACATGGAAGGCTGACTGACTTCTTAGTGCAAGTGAGTGTTTTAAACATTCGTTGTTTTGAAAGTTTGGTGTTAGCAGGAACTTCCTAGTAGCATAAAAAGGGCACTTTTCATTCTGGATTTTCACAACCTAATTAAACCAACCAGAATACAAAGATTTACACTCTCATATCACAATAACCACTGACTACTATGGCACATACTTGGGAAAATAAACCAGGTAGCCAAACCAGGAAAAAAAATGCCTTTCTTCCTGTCCTCACAGATCTCAAGGTCGTTACTTAGTGTATCACGTTGGCTGATACTTAGTTCTTCTGTTCTTCCCTTCTGTTTGGCTCTTCCATTCTTCCCTTATCGTTGCCCTTGGGCTGGCTGACCTTCCTCTCAACTGATGAGGCCAGAGGCAGCCTGACAGCCTCCTGTTTCAGAGGCCCAGGTCTCACATTTGCACACTCACCTGCACCATCTTTTACAGGGCTCTCTGTTTTCATTTGTTGCTGCCTTCCTGCTCTGGCATTTTGCTCCCATTTTAAAAATCACTATTATTAATAATTTCTTTAGGACATTGCAGGCCCTTATATTATAGTATTTTATCCCCAGAAAAGCATTTTAAATGTTTATAATTATGATCTTCATTTTCAAATAAGCAAACCAAGGCTCAAAAAGTTAAATTATTTTTCCAAGGCCATGTTGTCAAATGTACAATTAATTTCTTAACCCTGGCTGTCCAGTCCAAGGACCAACGCTATTTTTGTTGTATCATTGTGTCTCCACATTTTTAATAAGTTTTAAATTTGTACCTTCTCTAACTATGAGAGGGAATGTAATAAATAATGAGACCATGGTGCTTACTCTGTAATCTCTCCTCTTATAATCTATCCAGACACATGTATCTTAATCACCTGCAATGAATGATTATTTATTATATAATTTTATGGTTGAGATATATACAGGACTAAAACCTACTGAATTGCCCTTGGTAATTACAGCATGTGGAAAAAACCTATCACATTTGCTTACCTTGACCTACTTTAATGAAGTAATAATGTTCATTATTAGCAAGCCACACATCCAAATGTTCCTAATCTCCATGCAAGAGTGTTTGAGCCAGAATAAATGCCCAGTTCATCAGAGATGTTTTGCCTCAGTGAACTCTAATAATGCTGGTGCTTAATTCAGTGTAGCTATTATACAACTGTCCTTCCTATGATACATTTGAAACTAATTGTATAATTTTTTTAGTTTTCTGCATAAATTTGGGCTCAGGGGAGAATAACCAAACATGTATTCTAGGAGGCACTACTTTGACCTTGACAAGGAAGGTGAGATGAATGATAAATAACTGCTCATTGCTCTTCCCAGCTAAATCATGGACACCTCCTCTAAGGAACCTCTGCGGTTCCACAGAGCACCTCCATCACTGTCGGGCAGGTATCAGAGCTTCCAAAACAGGGTAGGGATGGGGGTGGGCTGGAATCACAGTGGGCATTGCAAGAGTTTGCCCTGGTCTAGAAGAGAAAGGGGATACAATGGTATTCATAAGTTGTCCTATGAAAACTAAATCTTTAGATTCCTCCCCCCACCTACTTACCCTAAAACATGAAAAACACGATTTAGATCCTGAGGGAATCACCAGACTTTGCCTCCAGAATATTTCAAAAAGAGCATTACCACTTGTGGACTCTCCATTACCAAGCAATCCTGGATTAAGGCAGCCTCCCCACCTCCCTTTCCTTAGTCTGCTGGTTTCACTCAATCAGAACAAGCCAGGAGTCAGGGGCATACACCATTTGTCAATGCAGTCAAAAAAGATGCACTGGACATAAATACCTAAATTCTAATTCCAGCTCTGTAATGAACTTGTGACCTTGAACAAGACCTATACCTTTTCTATTCCTTGTTGGCTCAATAGAAATAAAGCTGCTCCTATCATTTTCTCAAGGCATTAGGAAGTTCATCTAAAACAATAGATGTGAAAATAATCTAAAAGTATACAACACAATGGAAATAGAAAAACATTATTGAGCAAAATCATTAGCCAGATTACTCTTACTCAAAGTATATTGTGCCTCGTTTCCCTTGTCACTGAAAGAAAACAGGAGGACCAAGTGCACTAGGGGATGCCCACGCCTGCACATATGGCGAGCGCCTCTCCACATGTGGCTGAGGGCTCAGGTGCTGGGGCTACTAAGACATGGGAGTAAATCTGGCCCCTGTCTCTTAACTGCTATGTGACCTTTATCGTGTTATTTCATATTTCTGAGCTTGGATGTCTTCATCTGAAAAATGGGGCAATGCATTCATCTGTAAATCCCATCTCCACAGATTATTATAAGGATTAATGAGGTAATCCATATAAAGCATATTTTACAGAAAAACCTGGCACATAGTAAGTTACTAATAAATGTTGTAAATATTATCTCAATATTTTCCCATATGATACAAATAGGATTTCCTGAAAATAAAGAGTTCCAGACCCAGTGAAGTTTGAAAAATACCGGTTTAAATGAATTCTAAGAAGTAGAGTTCTTAAAGCCATTCAAGTGTCAATGTACAGGGCCACTCTTCGCAAAGAAAAGATGGTGTCTCACATTCACTCAAAGCATTTGTTTAGAAGCCTTTATAAATGCAGAAGCTTTGCATGACAGGATTTCTACAGATTAGATTTTGGAAAATCTTGTTCTCACAAATCAGACATTCATAAATTTGTGGTGAAACCACAGGATGTTATTTGCTTCAAAATAATCAGAGGGGAGGGGAGAGAGGGAAGTTGATATACATGCACTAAGATAAGCCATTTTTTGATCATTGTTGAAACTGGGTAATGGGTATATAGGAGTTCAATATACTGTACTTTTCCCTTTGTATGTTTGAAAAATTCCATACAAATTTTGAAAAGATATTAAGCAAACCAGAAAAAAACACACACACACATAAAATCTAAGAGGAATTGCTAACCTCTTTAGGTTCAGAGGCCCACTCAAGCAAAGGTAAATTAACTACTTCTCTCACTAACTTGGGCATGAAACTCTTCACACACCTGAAAACAACCTGAGGAAGTCACCTGTGGTGACAGCAGTCAAGGAGAACCCAGATGGCTTAATTTTTTTTTTTTCTCACGTGCCTACTGGGTATGTTACTATAGTCAAAAATCAACCAAAGGTTTGGCAGGAGGAAAAACAAAATCAGACCCTGGGTAACAGAGAATTGAACACATTAAACATTCAATCGAGCTGTTGCAACATGTAATAGGCTAGACTTGAAAAGTCATGCATATCTTTCATTTCAACTAAAAATGACAAGGTTTCTAGCTGCCAGGGAATCCAAGGGACTTGCAGTTGGCCTAGAACCTATTTCCCTTGCCAATGTGTCCAACGTATTATATCAAGAGATGTATCTCTACTGATAATGGTGAAATCAACAAACAAATACTACTTTTTGGCCTGAAGCAAATTTTTCCTAACTGCTCTCTTGTTCTAAATGTCATTATTTTAAACATACTTCCTCATTTTGAATTATGCCCAATTAAAGGTACTTGCATATTTGCAGCACATATTTAATAATTTAAATGACTCCGAAGCAGTAACAAAGTTCTATTATTGTTCAGTTAACCTTTAGAAAGTTCACAGATAGCTAACCCGCCTGTCACCAAAATTTGCGCTCATGCATTAGTCATTTCCAAGGAGACCATTTCATAATCTCCTAGTAGGCTGATTTTATTCATCTCTTATGTGTTTGTAATATACTCAAAATTTATAAGGTGCTTAAGTTTGTTTCCATCCTCCAAATTTCCTATATCCACTCACCTTTTGGTCATGCACAATGACCTTCTTCTTCACCTAAGAGTTACCCTTGAAATTTAGGTAACTCTTCGTATTTTGTTTCTATTGTATAGTCCAAAAAATTTTTTTTTAAATATGAGGAGAAAAAGCTATTCTACTGAGTTATAGTAATAATGGGTTTCCATTCTTTTCTTTACAAAATACTGATTCAGGTTGCCCCAGTTTGACTTCTTATTCTCCAGAGACATCTAACAGGGGCATTCCCAAGATCTTTAAGCAAGAAAATAAAAGAGGAAGGTGTAATTCAGTTGCAAGAATTGGACAGTTCCTGCCTACATGAGACTCACATGCAGGAAGCTGCACCTGGGTCTGGACACTCACCTACACATGAACTGTATTGGGTGGGCACCTTCTGGGCATAGGAAGCTCGCACCATCCTCACTGAAACTGGAGTTGGCCTGAAGCCCCAGAGAGGTGCTCAGATACTGGGGTAAAGGCATCAGGAGCAAACCCTGCCTCCTTAATCTGGTGACCCTTCCTGTCAGTAGAAGAACCCTTTGCATTGCTTTGTCAGTTATATAAAAAATATTTTTTCACCAATACACAAGTCAAATTACAAATGTGGGATGAAGCTGCCCTAGATGGAGATGCAGACTGACCTCCTTTAACCAGCACTATGTCCAGACCACTTTTCACAAGTCCCAGTTCTGCAGGAAGGAAGTCCCTTACTTGCTAGACAGAGGTATACATGGGAGATGCTGTAAGCAGAGCTTTTTAACACTATAGTCAGTAACTCAACCATTATATTAGAATAGGGCATTTTAACTAACATATTTGACTCAATATTCCCAGGGTGCATGATTATTTTGATATTCCTTGTTAATTACTTTTCTCCTGAGCCACAGGGTATATAGGGGACGGGTGGGAGGTCAGAGAACTAACATCTGTGGGCTACCTTCACTGTATGTACCAGGCACTGTCTGGGTACTTTAGAGGCACCCTTCACAATAAATAAGTTTGTTATTCACACTGCAGAGAAGGAAAAAAGAAAGAGCTTCAGGGAGAAGCAAACTGCCTGTAAGTGGAAAGATTCCAAAATTAAATTTATATCCTAATCATACCACACACACATATACCAGAAGGACAGGGATTGGGAGTTGGGATGGACATTGTCATTGAATACAGTTTCTCTGTGAATTCCTTTCTCCCTTTTTCCAGATCTGAATCATGTGGTGGATTTGAATTTTCCAGAAGCATCCTATTTCTTCCTGGAAATTCTAATGGCCATTATTCTAGCTCAGACCCCCTTTCTTATCTATCATACCTACAACAGTCTCCCAGCTCATGTCCTTGTCTTTACCCCTGCACATTTCCTAGAATGAAATGCAACCTTCTAAGGCTTACCTATAAGGCCTTCTAGGACCTGCTTTCTATTTACCTATACAGTCTAATTTTCTCCTGTACGCCTTTTGATCCATTCAGTAAAAACTGTTCTGTATTCTCTAGTCACGCCTCTGAAAAGTTCAGCCCCTCTGCCCGCTCCTATGCTTGAAATCTAATATATACTTTAATTTTTTGAACAATTTATACTTTCTCCTTGAAGTCCAACCATATATCAATCCCTTGACTATCTTTCCTGTTAGAAAATAAGCTCTTTGAGGATTAAATTCATATCTTATTTAACATTGCTCCCAGGTATATCCTGGGCCAAGGTCATACAACTAACCAGAGGCAGAACCCAATTCTGATAACTCTTTACCAATGTTCTTTCCCGTAAGCATTTTGCTTGGGGCTTTGCTAGAATCACAACAGGGTTTTGCACTATTCTCTTGTGCTATTCAGAACAGGAAATACAAACTGTATCCTTAAAAGTGTCTCCATCTCTCCATCAAATCCACAGAGTGACCTCTTATCCTACTTCTGGGTTGTCTACGACGGATTAGTTTGTGGGCTTATGAAGTCTACAGATTTCATTTGGAAGATCTAATCAGCAGAAGTGTGGCATGATGGAAACCACTTCCTCACAGAAAAAAAAAATATGATATTGGTTTACAAACAAGTCTTCATTAGCTATCTAGTGGCCAATCTGCCTACAGACCAGACTCCTTAATTGAACCAAATTGCTTTTCTTGTCAAATTTTTCACACTGGGTATGACAATTTCAAAAAAATATAACATATTATGTATGAGGATCTTTGTTCCAATAAATATGCATTCTAACCAAATACTCTGGAAAAGTTTTGAGCTTCTAGGGAACTAAACTGAGTGCTCACTTCCAGAGGAGTGGGGGAACATGGAAATTGTTGAGCAAGTTTCTCACTTAATCTGGGAGAGAAGGCATGAGAAGGAGCAGTTTTAGTTGGAAGAAAAATATTCTCTATCACATTTCAATAACTGAAGCCAGAACTCTTTAAAGGAAGAAGGGCATTTTCTTTTCCTTTGCTACCTACTACTCACATTCAACTAATTACCAACTCTTGTCTATTTTTATTTCTAAAATACTTCTAAAATCTATCCTTCTCTCTGCATCCCAGGCTCAGACCTTCATCAGCTCTTACCTAGATTAATTTTTTTCCCTACTCTTAAAACCAACCTGCAGTGCTTCTCAGACTGTGGAATGTGTTAAGAATCACCTGGCATGTTTATTTGAATACAGATTTTTTAAAAACACCACCAGATTTAAACATCGCACTGATTTTAATAGGTGCCACTCCACAGAGGATCTGATGGAGGAGGTGTGAAGAGGGGCCCAGGGATTTCCATTTTTAACAACAATCTCAGGCAACTCTGAGGATGGTGTTCTAATTGTCATGTTTTGGTGAGAATGAGGACTACACTGACCTCAACTATGGGGTCCAAAATAGAAATCTGAAAACAATTTACAGGTACTAAAAACACTTACATAGTTTCCCACAGTCAACGGAAAATGAAGAGAGCTATTGGCTATGATGTCATGATGTTCAAAGGCTTTTGGGGATTGAGGAGCTCTTCCAGGTCTCCTACCCGAGTTCCCAGAGCCTTCATAACACAGTGTACGATGACATATGGTATGCCCTTCCTTACAAAGCACTCTCTGGTTTTGAAGACCCTCCCAGCCATTTCTTCTGGCCAATTCCTATCAGGATTCTCTCTCCCAGGAGTGTCCTGGCTCCCATCTCCTTCCCATACAAATCTGGTTTAGGAGAGGCCTTGCATGTACCAACAGCTCCCTGTGCAACCTCTATCATAGCACTCCTTACAATGTATTGAAATTATCTGTTCACTTATCTGCTTTTCCACCAGACCATGGCCTCTATTCATATAAGGAGCCTGCATTATCTTTTCCTAGCCTTCTATATAGTAAGCGCTTGTTAAATAATGCTTACTTGAACTTAGTCTCACCTGTATCACCTCAACACATGCTCATACAGCTCATCCCCTTATAACATAAATAGGATAGAAATCAATTCTTCTTTCTCTATTCCAGTTATAAATCAGGCAAAAGAGTCGAAACCTTGAGCAGGACATTAAGGTAAGAAGGGGAAAGGAGAAAATGCAAATACAGAATAAATCTCTGGCAACCCCTGCAGTGGTAATAGGCACAGGCTTTGAAGGTGGCCAGAGAGAGATAGAATCCCAGTTCTTCCACTGACAAACTGTGTGGTTTCTGAGCAGGTTGCATGAATTCTCTGTGCCTCGGTTTCTTCTTTGGGGACAAGGAATATCCCCTAGAGTTGTTAAAGCCTGTGGAGAAGATTTTTTTACAAAAACCGGCGGTGGGCCCGATTTGACCTGAGGACTGGAGTTTGCTGACCTATGCACTAGAGCGATTCTGACACAGTTTAAACTTAATGTTACGGTAGCTGTCGTTTTCCTTGGGGAAATTTACTTCCTGGCAGATGATTCAAGTTCTGACATGTTATACAAAATATTAACGATGTGGCTCACCTGTATGTGTTCATTGGAATCGATACAAAATGGGCTTGAGCCCGAGACTTATGATCTCAGATGATTTCCCACCACTCCTCATTTATATTGATCATCAGAAATAAAACTGGTAGAGTATTTTCTGGGATAAATAGCTCCCCCTGACATTACAATCATTCTGAAACAAAAAAACTTAATTTGAAATACCTCAAGAGATACTATAATGGGAAACATGACCAATAGAAGCTGCCTGACTAATGTGAATGATTTTGTTCATTAGAAAATCATTTCTTTCAAATAATAAACTATGTTAATTAATAATTGTGCTAAATTGAGTCGAAATGGCACTGAATGAAACTAAGTCACTAAACTACTAAATATGGAATAAATTACTCCTTTTCTTCCCTCCAGGATCACATTTGTACTTAGAGTTTTCTATCTGTCTATCTATCTATCTATCTATCTATCTATCTATCTATCTATTATCTATCTATCTATTATCTATCTATCTATCTAACCTTCAGAACTATTCAAGTGTTTCTCATTGGCAGGTCATGACAATGATGCCACAATTTAGGAAATTTAGGGTGACCAAGGGGTGAGGCAAAGCTAGGCATTCTGGTTATGATGCTTGTGCTGCTAAATTGTGAGTACAATTGTTTAACCACCTCTGGTATTTTTCCCAGGAGCTAAGTACAAAAACATACATTTATAAATGAGTTTTTAAAAGCCACATCTGCCTCCTTTTTATACCTACTTTTGCAAGCAAATGTTTTTTGTAGAGTGTTCCAAGAAGAAGTCATTGTTTGCCTCTGTTCACATAGTCCCAGTTTATTAGATCTTCCAAGTGACTATGTTCACCTGCCGGGCTGGACCAGAAGTGGCTACTTCAACCCAGCATGAGACAGGACGTTTCTTTGCTCCTCCATTCTGTCAGTGTACTCTCCCTCTCAATTCTGCCTTACCCACTCAACCCCAGCTCCTTGCCCTTACACCAGCTGCCCATTGGCTGGGGTGCCATTACTCAGGCAAGTTCTGATTGTCACCATATCCAATTGGGAAAAGCCTTATAACTGCATTAGTCTTAACATAACTACTGACTTAGCCAACTTTAATGGACATGCAAATCACCTGGCTAAATTGCAGATTCTGATTCAGTAGGTCAGGACACAGGCCCAAGTTCTGTGTACCTAATCAACTCCAAAGAAATATCCAGGTGTTAGGTGTAAAGAATACACTTCCTGGGCTTTGACTCTTGCCCTAGGTGACTGTATTTTTGCCATGTATATTGTGCTCCCATGTATAAGGTACACCTATGTTCTTGGTCCAAACTTCCAGGAAAAAAAATCTCATTTTAATTTTTTAATTCAATTATTTATTTATTTATATTTAGAAACAAAACCAATGATCATATTCCAGGGTATTATTTTGCATATAGATATTATTATTGCTTTGTAGAGTTATCCTATTAATGCATAAGCATAAGTAAAATAATTAAAACATTTATATAGATATGGAATTAGTACTACCCATGTATAATGTACATCCTTATTTTTCACTCAAAAGTTTGGGCAAAAAAGTGCGCATTATACAAGGCAAAATATGGTATGTTGAGCTGGTTGCTTCCTATAGCATCTACTCGGTCTCCTCACTCCCAGGCTGACCCAACCTGACTGCTCATTTCCAGGACTGTCATGCTCCCAACCCACACCTTCCACAGCAGGTTTCTCATGGGTGTCTGTCCAGCTGTCTCAGCTAACACTTACAGGAAAAGTCTCAAAGGAGGTGCATAGGGGTTTCTCTCACCTTGGGGCTTCTTCCCCTTCTTTGGAGAGGTATCATCTTTGGAGAGTATCTGGTACTATCCCCACCCGAAACTGGGGACCTCCTCCGTGCCCTACATTTAGGCTCAACTGCAGAATTAGATTATCTTTTGCATGAAGGCCATGCCAATTTCCCACTGGCAGCAAGTAACTGCAAAACACTAGCTTGGAAGTGTTTGTACGATGTTCAGTCCTGGTCCTATTTTTAGAGAAGGGTGCCAGTTTCCCCACTCCTGGGAGTGCTGAGATTGACTTGCTGCCTTGCTGCAATTCCTCACTTCCAATGCTGTAAAGCTTTTTATAAGTCTGGGCTCATACATGGCTTTGCTTCTACATGGATGAAATGTCAAAATTTGTAGCTTCAGATTTAATCTTAGGCAGTTTGGATAAACCCCACATGCTTACTGCCAAATTTGGCTCATTTTTCAAAATGGATCAAATGCTTTTCTTTTCCACCCATAAAATTAGATTCTGTTCATTTGGGTCTGTGTGTTATGTGAAGAAGGTGGGTGTTACAAGTGGATGACTCTTTCAAAATAGAAAATACTTACAGAAGTGTAACTCTTAGTATCAAAAAAAAATATCCTCCTTTCTGAACAAGTTAGCTCTGAGTAGTCGATCCCCACTGATACTGCTGTATGTGAGGAATGTGCTGTTTCACCCAGCAGCTTCTTGTTCCCCTCCCCTGGTTTCCTGGGGAAGAGGATGGGCGCATCATATCAGAGGTCTCCCTCTGAGACACCTATTGCTATACTGCACCTTTTTTTCTGAGTGTGGAACACAGCTTAGAGAGTGTTATTCTAATAGAAAACTCATATTTTAAAGCACTTTTCTTAAATAGTTTGAACCTGCTCCCCTTAACCGTGCCAGAGAAATGAGACACTATACTAACTGTATGTAGAGACCTTCCTAATTTGTTCCTTTTAGTACCATATATATCTAGGGGTACTTTTAAGTTACCAATTCCCTGCCCTTACACAGGCTTCCCATTGGCTGGGGTGCAATTACTCAGGCAAGTTGTGATTGTCATCACATCCAATTGGGAAAAGACTCATAACCACATTAGTCTTAACATAACCCTGACTTAGCCAATTGTAGTGGACATGTAAATCACCTTGTTAAATTGTAGATTCTGATTCAGTAGGTCATTGTTGAGGCCCAAGTTCTATGTATCTAACCAACTCTAAAGAAATAACCAGGCTGTGGTTCTAAAGACTATACTCTGAGCAACAAGGATTTAGACCACACTGTATACAACATCATACATAGAAAGTAGCCGGTTAAAAATCCTAGCTAAGCCTTCAAAATTGCATCTTCTCTGCTTTGAATATAGTCTCTAGCCAGGAACCACAGGATAGAGTACCTATACTGAATTCCAAAAATAATGTCTGATTATCCCTCTATTTCCACAAAGATCCATGGTGGGAAATTATAGGGTTCTCATCTTAGCAATGTGCCGACAAAAGACCATCTTAATCCTTCCAGTAGAGGTAAATAGACAAGGTACTCTGGTTCCCTTTTCCTCCAAGGGAAACTCCCACTGGAATACAGCAGAGCTCTACTCTCTTGGTTTCATGAACTACAGCAGTCCCTGGTCATGGTTCAAAGAGGCAAGTCTCTTCCCAAGGTGGCAATTCCTAACACAGGCAACCCCCGCCCTCCATGGCAGAGATACCAGTGGCAACTCCCTCAGAAGCTTAGGGTTGTATTTCTCACTTTCTCAAATAGTTTGAGTACCTTCCAGGTCTATAGTGACCAGATATCTTGAAGAACAATCTCTTACAACCTTTAGAAAAGAGTTCCCAGAACCCACTTGGAATAATTATATGGTTCTTCTAAAAAGATGATAATGATAGTTTCCACTTATGGTATACTTTCAATGAGCTAGGATTGTCCTAAAAAACTTACAAACTTTACTCAAATTACAAAAAAAAAAATCCTAATGAAGTAAGGCAGTTGCTATTTCACATCTAGGACAACTGAGGACTGAGTGATCAAGTAATTTACCAACACCTGCATAGCTGGTAATGACAGAGCCCATACTTGAGATCAAGTCTGGCCAACTCAGCAACTACTCTGTACTTCTATATAGTGCTGCCTCTCTAATGGACTTGCCTTGGTTTGGGAGAAAATGTGTAATTCATGGTGCCCTAAATCACGTGGCCAGCCTAATTTTGTTGTATATTGGCGAAGAGTCTACATCCATGAATTTCTCCTGTGTTCAAATCAAGCATTCTCCCCCAGAGATTATAGGGATCATTGTCCCTGAATAAATTCTGCTCTAGAAGACTTAGCAGAAGCCCTGTATTTCTCTCCTCATTTGGGGCACAGAGGCAAATACGAAAATCAGTTCCCAGAATCTGTCCTGACGTTTTGCAATTTCTCAAAGTATCCCATCAAAGTCAACCCCATTGGTATCTGTAGGTCCTCATCTAAAAATTATTGCTATTACTATTA
>VMDR010012892.1:0-25805 GCA_007922815.1 Macrotus californicus | reverse complement strand
ATTTAGGTATCTCAACTACATGCTTTATGCTCATGTACAGAATAAACTTCTTCCTACAAATAATAGGCAAAGCTAATTAGCAAATTATCACTTTTATGTAGACCAGAAGCCACCTCTATTGAGATGTCTACCTTATAAATATAACCTAGCTCTAAGAGTGTTAATTAATAGGTTCTTTAATAGTCACACATTTTTTAAAAGGTATTGTCACAGAGCTCAAAGCTTCTTGTCACCCTTTCTCAGGACTGGAGGCATTGTATTGCATTTCTTTATAAGGTTTTGTTAAAGAACAACTGCATCTCTGAAAGCTGAGACAGTTGGAATCTTTTTAAAAACTGAAATTTAGGGGTTTCTGGCTTATATGTGAATGGCAAGGAAGGAAAATGCCATTTGTTGATGAAAGTTAGGATTTTATGATACAACTAGATAAATAATTCATCGACGTTCTCTTTATGGATCACAACTGGTGGTCTTTCATCCGGGCTCCATGTACTGTGCAGCCTTGTCAGCTTTCAGGGTAGATAAGAGAGACTGGAAAGTTCTACAGACATGGCTGTCTGCATAGTCTACTTTATCCGCACCGTTTCCTAAATTAATCTGCCTGAGATGGAACTGTAAAACCTCCTCTGTCACAACAGCCCTTCTTCCATGTTTCAAAATAGTCTCCAGGGGTCTGCCTGGAAGTGTAAGATCTTTCTGGCACCAAACAGTAATAAGAAAATGAGTACCTAAAGATTATGGAACAAATTCCTTTGCAAGTTCGGTGGTTTTCAATTATTTGCTCAAAGAATGAATGGGCATTTGATTGAATTGAAGAATGGTGGACTATAAAAACATTTTTAGATGGTAGGTCACCATGTAGTTTTTGTCATAAAACTAAAAAAACATGGATCTATGAGTTGAGATTTCCAAATCTTTTCCATTACCAACTACTTAGTTATGGTAACAAGGTTTCTCAGTACTACATCAAAAATCAAAGGCAATAGTGAAAAAGAAGGGGACAAACCTTGATGGTGAACCCTGTGTCATTCTATCAACAATTAGCATTTATTTCTGACACAGCACCTAGGGAAATAATAGACTATAACATCTCAGTCCATCTTGATTTGGACCTTTTACATTAAAGTTTCCATTTTAATTTTATTTTCTTTTTTTAAATATTACTATGTATTGCACCTCTGTGTTAATAGACTTGAGGGTGGGAGGAGGGGGTAGGGTGGGGGAGAGTGGGGGAGGGAATAGAAATAGCTGTGGTTGAACAACAATAAAAAAATGTGAGTGGAGGTATGAAAAATAAAGCTACATGAAATACCTAAGAAGTAAAACCCAAGGACGTTTATTTGTAGTATATCGGTTTCTCTTTTTATTGAATGAGCCAAGCAGAGTAGTGAATGAGCTTAATTTTAATCTTTCCTTTCCATATACATGGAACACAAGGAAATAAGAAAAGAATATGTAGAGCTTGGTCTTTCATTTCTTATTCCTCATTGTATGCCCAGAGAGAAGACAGAAACAGACACATGAAATAGATCAAATTCTACAGTTCTATATTTTAATAAATTTAATCAAAATCTAGAAATTAATCACATTGTTTGGTCATTAACTATTATTTTTTAAATTATTTAATTGTTGTTCAATTACAGTTGTCTGCATTTTCCCCCCACTACTCCTCCCACCCCAGCCAAACCTGCCTCCCTCCCTTGCTTCCACCCCCCCACCTTGGTTTTGTCCATGTGTCCTTTATAGTTTTTCCTGAAAATCCTTTCCCCCCATTAACCCCTCCCACCTCCCCTCCGATTACTGTCAGATTGTTCTTAATTTCAAGGTCTCTAGTTATATTTTTCTTGCCCTTTTGTTTTGTTGATTAGGTTCTAGTTAAAGATGAGATGATATGGCATTTATCCCTCACCACCTGGCTTATTTCACTTAGCATAATGCTCTCCAGTTCTATCCATGATGTTGCAAAGGGTAGGAGCTCCTTCTTTCTCTCTTCTGCATAGTATTCCAATGTGTAAATGGTCCATAGTTTTTTGATAACTGGTTAATTATCAGTTATCACTCATTTACTGATGGACACGACACTTAGATTGCTTCCAGCACTTGGCTATTGTAAATTGTGCTGCTTTGAACACTGGGGTGCATAGGTCCTTTTGGATTGGTGTTGCAGAGTTCTTAGGATATAATCCCAGCAGTGGTATTGTTGGGTCAAAAGGCAGTTCCATTTTTAGTTTTCTGAGGAAATTCCATATTGTTTTCCACAGTGGCTGCACCAGTCTGCATTCCCTCTAACAGTGAGCTAGGGTTCCCTTTTCTCCACATCCTCTCCAACGCTTGTTTGTTGATTTGTTTATGATGGCCATTCTGACCCATGTGAAGTGGTATCTCATTGTGGTTTTCATTTGCATCTGATCATTAATTATTAATAATGGTAATGATACCTCAATCCAGAAGAAAAAATAATGTAATATTTATGGACTTAAAGCATTTGAAGATTTAAAAATCCACTTTATCTACATATTTTTGTGGATAGCTCATATTATTGGGCATATGAATAAAATACTTTCATAAATCATATTACACTAAGATCACGTTCAGTAAGGGGAGAGAAACAGGATTTTGAATTTAAGGATAAACAATGGAATGACTTAAAAGAATGGTGGAGGTTGTCAAATTACTGTTATTTAGGTTCTACAGGACACATTTAAAAGATATACTATAATATACACTTAGCAACTATATATATACATTCATGATAAACTATTTTAGATTCCATCTTAAGTTGTATGAGGTTTATATGGCTTTGCATATTATTTAATGGGGCTCAAGAGCAAAAGATTAGAGGACCACTGCAGTACAGAGCACACAGACCAATGGACAATAAATTTCTGTACGTGCCCCGAGGTAAGGAGTTCGGCCCAATGCCTATGAGAGTGCATTGGCCCTGTGCGAAGGCCTGTTCGCAGGCTGAGAGTCAGTCTCCTAAAAGAGGTGCCAAGCAAAATTCAGTTAATAAGTAAGTGTGAGAGGGAGGGAAGGAGGACATGCTCCAGGCAGACAGGAGCATGACCAAATGTAACCAGAATTGGGAATGTGTGCTGCTGACGGGAAATACGAACATAGCAGTGAGAGGAGAGAGACTTCCTCCAACAGTTTCAAAGCTGAAGTGTTTTCATTTGCCACCAGGGGCTACCTTTTTAGGAGTTTTGTACAATTGACTTAAACTATGAGTTGTATTTTTCATTTACAGAAAGGTCATAAACATTTCCTGTAAAACGCAGGATAACAAATATTTAAGACATTAAGGTCTCTGTCGCAACTTCTCACCTTTGCTGTGGTGCCATGAAATCAGCCTTAGGTAATATGTGAGGGAACATTGTGCTGTTCCAATAAAACTTTATTTAAAGACACTGAATTTTGAGTTTCATGTAATTTTCACTTTCATAAAATACTATTTTGTGTGTGTTTATTTTTTATTCCAGGTATATAAAAATTTTTAAATCATTCTTAGTTTACAGACTGTTCAAAAACGGGCAGTGGACAGGATTTCTCCCAAAGAGTTAGTTTGCCTGCCCCCTTTAGAGTATGTCAAGGATTTTGTCACCTATTCTAACCCACATTTTGAGCTCAAACCACAATGAAGTCTCATGAATCTTTTGTCTCCCCTCTTAACATCAGAATCATAGGAAAACCTGGCCAATGTTTTGCATTTTAAAAGAGTTTAGTTTTACTTCTTTACTGGTGCTTCTGCATAGAAAAGCCTTAGGGATTACCGACTTCCACCTTTATTGTATAACAATCTACCCAGAGAACTTACACCCCTTAACTACTTGCATTTTGAACTGAATGCAGCTTTTTGTACTATGTAGTCAGCACGTAAAATTTTGTTAGGGGATAGGGATTAAAAATCCATTTGAACAATGTAATATAGTGGAAAGAGCAGGGCTTCAAAGCCGATGACTTGAATTTGATTCTTGTCCCTATTCCCTAGTCCTTGGGCAAATTACACCACATCACGGGGCTTCAGTTTCCTTATTTGTAATAATAAGATGATAATGATAATCTTTCTTTGTTGAGTTGCTGTGAGAATTGAGGTAATGGATGTAAAAGGTGCGGCATGTGCCACATGGTGCACTTAATTATTAATGTTAAACACATTTGTATGAATTTTTTTTTCCTTTTTTGTTATGGTCCATAGAGAAATCTAGCCATATAATAACAGAGTTTAAAAAATTCTCCATGATTTATTACTTTTGACCCATAACCTGGTGGCTGAGTAATCTAACTATTTGAAATTTACTGATGATCTGCATCTTCATCATTATTGTAGAGAAAGAGGAAACTTGTTCTCCTAGATACTAAGTCTTTCCCAGTACCTGACTGAAATAAATAGTCAAGGAATTCTTGAAAACGTTCTAGTTGATTCTATTCCTGAGACTATTCTAGTCTCTGTAGCTTCTCATTTCTTACAACTGTGGCTTCTTCATCTGCTATTATAAGATAGTCCTTTCCCCAGTTCCAGGATCAATTTGAACTTGAAGTTGACTAACTTTTAAGGAGTTCCAAGCCACTTCCTGATTATTGGCATGGAGTATTCTAAATAATTGCTCTTTCATTATTCCCAAAGCCTTTCCCCAGTGGACCTTATTCACTTCCATCAAATATACATCAAGATGACCACGTTGGTCTTCTTTCTTATTTTTTATTCTAGGAACTTCTCTAAATGCAACATTTCTTGGGACAGAGGTCTTAATTCTTAGAAGTTTCCTTTCCAGAGTACTTGTGTCTTGCTCATGAAGTCCAGCCCTGTGGCTACAACCCTGCCATTTGCTAACAGAATTCCTATTGCTCCTACAGGATATCAATCCTCCACTTGTGGGTATCGACGGTCCCAAATTCCTTCATGGCTGTGCTTCCATTGTGTGATCTGTCACATCACTATGGATACCTGTGGTGGACTTCTTTGCTGAGACTTGAAGTTATATCATAGTGCCACAGTTTTCTCATCTGTACATGAGGCCAATAACAGTGTATATATATCTCATGGAATCAAAGTGAGAGTAAATGAATTAATAAACATAAATACTTAGTGGAACACCTGCACAATCACTGATCGATAGTGCTCAATAATTAATAGCTATTCTTCTTTTTGTTGCTTCTGTTAAAACATCTGGAGTAGTTTTTCACACTTGTCACTTGAGTCATGTGATTATTTGGCCCCACTGGCATACTTCCTGCATGACTATTCTTCATAATATGTTTTTATAGACTTTTAAAAATTAAATAAGTATAGCCTTCTCCTAAACAATGATCGGATCCAGGTTGCTTTGATGTGCCATCCTATTTCATTAAGATCTCATTGATTATAAGACAGCATTATATTTTGTAACACTAAGAAAAAGCATGGTCAATTAAACTATAATCTTTCATCAATATGAAGAGGCATTCTGATATCATAAATACTAAAATGTCAATGCATATCTTTGGAATCATTGGATTATCAGTCTTTCCTAACAGTCACTCCTTAGCAATTCTTTAGCACTACAAACACTATCTCTAGGATTTCCTCATCACTCCTGCACTTTAACAGCCGCTTGCATTGTGATGACTCCCAGCTCTGTATGTCTGGGACAACTTCTGCCTTGAACTTCAGAACAGTTCTGTTTATCAACCTGCTTGACATCTCTAGAGCGATACCACAAAGACATAACAGACTCACCATGTTCAAAATTAATTCCTTCTATTTTCCCTCATTTCTGCCTCCATAGTCTCTGTTGCTTGTCTTGGTGAATAGCAGTACCAGCCAATTGTTGCCCAAACCTGAAAAGTGGATTTCATCTATGACTCTGTCATTTATTTATTTCTCCATGTCATCAGTCTCCAGGTATTATGGGATCTTCATCTCTTTAATTTGTTTCTAAACCACCCCGTCTACAGCCTCAAAACTGCACCTTCAGCTTCACTCATCCTCTGTCCTCTTGGTGTTTCTGGTCTACTCTCTGAGAGGATGCCTTTCCTTCAGTGTACCTACCTTTTCCTCTCACCCATTGCACAATGCTGCCTGCTAGACTTACCTTCCCATCACAAATATGCTCAGTTAGCTCTCCTTTTAATAGAGATTCAGTGGTTTCCCACTACTTTCAGCATAAAGTCTAAAACCCTCAGCATGCCACCCTGGGCCCCAGCCTCCCTCTCACTCATGAGCCCCCCAACTTTACACCAACTCACAAATACCATGCTCTTTTCTTCAGCAGAGCCAATCCCCTCACATGTCCTAGAGTGAGCTGTTTTTTCTCTTGCATTCCTTTGCAGTAACTTTGTTCTTCTTTCTTCTTTCCCTCTCTTTTCCCCCCTCTCCCTCTCCCTGCTGCCATCACCCCTCCTATTTTTCTTGACTTCTCCTTCCTTTTTTCTCATTATTTTTCTCAGCTGTTTTCACTTCTACAGAGTCCTTCCCACTCCCAAGTCTGAGATAGGCATAGCTGCTTTGTGCTTGCAGAGTCTTTTATGTTTATTATAACTTGTACTGTATTTCTAAGTTAGATTTGATGACCGCTTAATGTCTCCCAATACATCTTCTTGCAGGTGGATATTTTACTTTTATATGGCTATAAATCACTCCAAATTTATTGGTTTAAAACAACCAAGCATTTATTATTATTTCTCATGGTCCTGTGGGTTGACTGGGCTCAGCTTGGGGTCTTCCTTGGTGTGTCATTTGGATGTAGTCAGATGAGAGTTGGAGCCAGGGTCATCTGAAGGCTGTCCTGGACCCAATGTACAAGATACTTACTCCCACGTCTGTTGCCTGCTGCTGTGAGCTCAACTGAGTCTGTCTGCCAGAACATTGACATATATCCTGTCCCTGTGTCTTACACTTCTCTCAGCATGGCAGCAAGTAATAGAGAAAACCCCAAGGGCAAGCATTCTAGGAGGTGAAGGCAGGAGATACTGGTCCTCCTATGATCTGGACTCAGAAGTTCCAGGATTTTTTCCTTCGTCTTTTAGTCAAAGTAGTCACAGAGCACACCCACATTTCAGGGGAAAAGGATAGACCCCAGTCATTGATAGAGTATGGCAAAATCACATGGCCATAGAACATGCCGGATGGGAGATGTTGCTGTGACCATCCTTGGAAACACCTCCTCCCACAGTGGGATGTCAACTTTGAACTCCGTCTTCCCAGAGTCAAGCACTGTGTCTGGCTCAAAGTAAGTGCTAATAGATCCCTAAAGAGAATGACACAGAAATAAAGGTATGGTCTCTGGAGTCCAATCTGCCTGGGTGGTCTCCTGTGTGTTCTACATTCCTGGTGCTGGAATCTTGAATGAAGTGAGTCAATGGTCACACTAGTAAATGCAGGTAGACTATCTTTCGTAGTATGTTTGCAAGGAACACCCAGGTGAAGGCCTATATGTAAAGGCCTTAGGATAGTGCCTCACACATACACTTCAGAGTTAGCTACTATAACAAGGAAGAGGGAGAGGAGGAGAAGGACCTGCCCCTGCAGTGATTTCCTCCACTAGACCTTCCCAATCTGTTCTTTCCTGTCATAAACCTGAGCCCCGAATGCCTTGGTAATTAAGTCCCTATGTATGACACCCCACATGGAAATCTAAAACATAATGAATATTCCTCTAGTGACATATATAATAATGCCAAATGTTTCGAGATTTGTTTGGTGCATGCTATATTCTTATAAGTTATGTCTGTGTTTCAAAGTTTATTTAGTACTCTCAAACAGCTTTGAACTTCTTCAAGGACTAAGTTCCTGCCTTTATGCTGTCATGTATGACCGCCTTAGCATCTAGTACAGTACCAGAACTACTCCAGGCATAGGGTAAATGCCTGTAATTAATATATCACATTATTGACATGCTGATAATTAAGGAGTATTTTTAAAGAAAATTCTACTTATCACAATTTAATAAAGAGATAGTTTTTGGGATTTTTCAAAGATAAAAAGAGTCATAGGACATCACCCCTAAGAAAAGGCCAGAGTTGTGTATTTAGCTCTATTTGTAAGGTTTCAAAGAGAGTAGTGTCCCATTGCTGAGATACTTAATTCCATCTGGGCTCCAGTGCTGGCTTTTTACCAAGAAAGTCATTGAATGGAAACGTAGCATTCGGCAAAGATAGGTTGACTCCTGAAATGGCACTCACCCTTGGCTGGAAATCTTCTAAATAATTAGTGTGTAAGCCTTTCCTCTAACTCATTTTCTCCAGGAGTTCTGAACACCCGGAAGTTGTGTGCCTGATTTTATGTGCATGTGTGAAAACATATTTCTTCAGAGAAAACCCATGGTTTTCATGAGGTTCTCTGAGTGCTCCCTAAGGGGGAAAAAGTTAATAACCATTGGCTATGAAAACTTGGGCAGAATGTGTTGATTCTTGACATATCCTGGAAGTTGTTTTCCTCTGACCAAAAGTTTAATGTTGTATTTACTGACTACTTCCCTCACTTTTAACATAAAACTGGAGGGCAGCATTTACAAAAATCCCATAAAATCCACAGTGCTACTTTTCTATCCTAGTGGTCTGGATTGCAGTAAACAGGAATTTATTGTTGTGTAATATTGGTCTAAAATTTGGAGCATTGGAATTTATGGGCAGGGTGTGTGTCTCCAACTATACACTTCGCTTTAAAAGAATTTGGGGACGTGAAAAAGACTGAGAGAGACCACTCTTGATCACATCAATTTTAAATTTCTTTTTCCAGTACAAACACAATATACACACATATGAGTGAGTATATATACATATGTATACATACATGTATATGTATCTCCTTTTTTCTAAAATATATATTTTCTCATGAAATGCCACAAAATTATTTATTATGTTTTTTAGAGTGTTCTCAGTATGTGTGATTTATAGGAAGAGAGATTTATTTAAAAATGAGGCCTGTAGGTTCTCCTAACTCAGAGAAAACCTTATAATTACATACCAGCAAACTTTACCTGTATTATCTTCAGAGGCAGGATTCCTGAGGATTTTCATCCTTAATCAGCTTCTCTGGCTGGCGAACCACATAAAATTGCAAGTCACTTCTTGAATGTTTCCTTTTAATTAAGGCCAATATTTTTAATAATGGTGGTGATAATTATAGTAGGTTTTTTGTTTTTTTTTATTGAGCACCTAGTACTTGCCAGGCTCAATACTAAGCATTTTGTGTATAATATCCAGTCCTTTAAAAGTGCCGTGATAGAATTCAGTTACTGGCCTCTCATTTAGGTAGGAACGGCCTTTTATTTCCCACTTTGTAACGAACAGAAGTTGATTGCTACTATAATAAAAAAGACACTCTTCTATGGAAATGTCTCCTATGGGTAGCTGAAACCTCCTATGGTTTTCTCCAGGGCTTGCTTTCTGAACTCTTGCTAAGTATCTGTTGCACTATGTTCTAGACCTGGTGCTCAGGCTTCTAGAGTAAAACAGTGAGCAAGATAGGCCTTGTCCCTGCCCTCAGTGACTTAATCATCTAATTGTGGTAGAACAGAGCAGGTAATATAGGGTGAAGTGATGAATAAATGGAACATTGAAAGCTGTGAGGCGAGGTCAAAGTTATTGCATCCTACTCACTGATGGATAATATTTTTCTTTGCACTCTTGTCACTTTTGGAGAACGTGTTGCTGTCATTTCTTTTATAAAGTATGTGAGAAACACATTCAAATCAGTGCACGCCAATTGGATCTCAATGTTGAGTAAAAGCTTGTAAAGCAGGCAAAGATCATTGTTACTCATGAGGCCCTGGGTTTTGCTGTGAATGAGTAGCAGGAAAAGGCCTGTAATTTTGAGTCATTCTTGCAGGTATGGTTATAGTTGCAGTAGTGCTAAATTAGAGTCATTTTTACTGTAATATAAGACTTTTTTAAAGACACAATTGTTCCTTGGCCATGTGCAAACTTTCTTACACAATATAACACGTATGTGTTGGAGCTAGGCCTAGGGAAAACAATTAACACAGTAAGTAGGAGACAACAAGAGATAGATGGTAAGATTAGAGGTGTGTTTCTCAGGTGGTGGTCCCTCAGAATTACCCAAGATCATGCTACAAGTGTAGATTTCTATGTCCCATCTCACTCACTGGGCTTCCTGATACAAAATATGCATTTTAATTATGGGGTTGATGTCCCGAACTAGGCAAAATGTCCAAGTGGCCCTGGAAAATTCAGCATGTTGGCATGGAAACCTCATTGGACTAAGTGTCAAAGGAACTAAACTTTCCGGCCCCAAGAATGCAGCTAACTAGCAGGATATTTTTTGGCCCAATCATTTTAATTATCTGGCTTCTACTTCTTACTGCTCTCCCTCCACCACTTCCTCCAACTATCCCCATTAAGTTGTATCAAAGCGTGACATTCTGATAAAGAAGTATGGATAATTAGGCAGTCTTATGCAGAAACACAGTGTCAGATGAGGACAGATTCTTCAGGCAATCAATTAGCATTCAGTGAACACATAATGTGGGAGATTTTGAGAGATGTGGAAGACAAGGTCAATGTCTTCAACAGCTTACCATCTGCTTTTTGAAAATAAATTTCATTTAAGTTAGGACAAACAAAATAGTGCTGAAATGGTTAATCAGAACAAATGCTATAGGAGATCAGTAAGTCCTCCGCTAGAGTTGTCAAATGAGATGTCATCAGAACAGACTTCAGATGGCCCTTTACGACAACTAAATAAAATTGTTGGCAAGTTCTAATTGGATATACCTACGAAAGTCAAGAAAACCTGTGATTCGGTTCTCAGAAGAGAAAAAAAATGTAGTGTGAAAAGATCACTCTTAAGTCAGTAGACCACAGTGATAACTTTGAGAGATTATTACTCTTCACCTCCCTGGTCATTATGTCTGTTAATGGTAAACTATACCTATGACATTTTAACTGGAAGACTATGCCCTTGGATGCAGCTGTGAGAGAGTCAATATTTACTGCCAGGCAACTAGCAAAAGAAAAGAATAGAAACGTGTCTCTACAGACCACTGAGGACACAGATGGAATGGGGGAGTGGGGGGAATATCTACACTGGCCTATCTGGAAGGGCTGCTGGCGTCAATATTGCACTCCACAGCTCCCACCCACTCCTCTGGATCGTGCTGCAGAACTTGGATTGCTGAATGTCACCAATGCCTACCTTGAAGGGGTCCCTTAGAGGATATTCATATAGTCTGAGAAACTCACATGAGTAAAGATATATATGCAGTAAGAGAAGGAGGTAAATCATGGCATGAGGCATCCGTTGTCCAGAGGACTAGAATTTTCCCAACAGTGGGCAACTGATTTTACAGTAGAGGCTAGAAGAAGGCTAAAGAAGGTAGCATTTTCAGAGGTTAATATGAAAGCTATGAACACCTAAGCAAAATAATAAAGTAAGACAATTTATATGAGGGTATCTGTATCACCGTCTTTTGAGATGCTTAATTCTTAGGATGCCTATCATCTGATTTTGAGGTTTACTTATTTCTCACTTCTCCAGTTTCTAATGAGAAAAACTTTTCCCTAAACATTCCTGGCCTCTTGCCCCACTCAATTTTCCCCCAGAGATGGGCAGGAGTTGTCAGAATGCAAGTTAGAGTAAGGAAAGCCATCAGCACTGAGTAACCCCTCTCCCTCTTTCTCCCTGGAGAACTAGCCTGCTCACAGAGAGGATGCCTTTGGGCCTGGTCCCCATGCTCCACGTCTGACAATGTGATCATTGTCAGTGGTCCTTCAGTGCTGCTTTTGCTGAGGGACATGCGGCTCATTCTGAAGTTCAGTAGTAGAAGGTCCCTTTTGCTCACATATCTAAGCCATATCTTTCAGTCCAGTTTTTTTTTTTTATCAGTGCAAAGCAGCTATTTTGATCTCCATTTTCCTGACTTCCTTGTTTATCTGTCAGTTTGTTAAACATTGCACAAGAAAAGCATTATTTATGGGGCCACAGCTCACTTGGATTGTGGGGACAATTATTCTTTTTACAGCAATTCACTGGAGCTGCATACATTGGCAAGGTATCATGTCAGGTGCTGTGGCCTCACATTTACCTGTCCACTGGCACCCATGTAGAGAGAAGCTTCCTACTAGATGTTAGTGGTGGTCCTCAGCCATGCTGAGAGAGGCACGGTAAAGAAGAAATAACTGGTGTTCAATAATTCATGAGGTTTGGAAGAAAAAACTCCTTCTCCATGTATACCTGGAGAAGGTAAACTTGAGGGAGGGAGACAGTAGGTGTTTGGGTTTTAGTAGTATATACACCCTGGAAAGTTTTGAATAAATTTTGAGACAAAAATCAACACTGCATAGGATTATGCAAACATCTCTAGAATTCCAAGCATAAACTCAGTTTTTTAGGTATAACTACCATCGCAGGATATCATCCTCCTTACCTGCTTGGTTTTTCAGCTTTTCAGACAGTTTAGAACCACTCTGTTCCCATCCAGGAAAATTCAGAATGGAAATCTGGTTTGAGCACAGAACTTTGAAGGTCAAGAGAGCTGGTCTACTAATCTGAGTGTCGTATGCCACAGGGACTTCCAGAAGCTTTTAAGGAGAAAGAGGCCTAAAGGTCAACTTCTGATGACTCCCATGAGAGTTAAGGTAGCTTTACTGTGGTAGTCTGCACTGTGGGTTTGCAACTATTCCCCGCTGAGTTGGAATCCCTGCTCAGCTACTGTGTGAATATAGGACCTTGTGCAGCTAGCTCCCTTAACTGACTTCACTGTGAGTGCTTTTATTAATCTGTAAAATTCAAATAATAATATCTTATAGGGAGATAAGTGAAAGTAAATTGCATATAGAAGGCTCATTATAAGTTAGTTGAATTAGATGTCAGACAGGGTGGAATCTCATATCTGGAAGTGTCTTTAGTGACCATCTTGTCCTTCTTTCAAGGGAGAGAAGATAAAATAGTGAAAGAGTCTGAGGCTTTACAGCATTATAGAAATTCAGTGCTGTGAGGTACTTGGGGATATTTACTGCAGTGCCCTATTGGGAGAGTCTTAGGTCTATAGATATTAAGCAACCTCTGGTAGCTGCACAAATCAGAAAGCCTGGAACTGGGTTAAGTCAGAATATTTCATCCTAGTTCCCTGATTTTGTGCTTGAACCTTTATCTTGGGGTTAAAACAGCAGCAGGGGCACAGGAGTGTGGCATCTCGGATGCGTGAAGAAGAATCTAGAATTTTCCAAAATTTCACTACTGCCCAAGTCAGTCACATAGTGCAGGAGCTCCTAGTGTCAGATGGATAAGAAATCCCCTTCCTTGCCACAAACTGATTTCCAGGTCAAACACTTGAATGAACAGTACTGGAAATCAGCCAAACTACTAAATTCACAAATGAGTTTATCCCCAGAATGTGGATAATTTTCTTTTACAGGATCATATTAGAGACAATTACACTGTAACTCAAAAACATTGGTTTCTACTTTGTCATTAGGAAAATCAAAACATAATGCATGGGATAGAAATAAATAGAGGTCTTGCCATTTCTCATACCACAGGAGTGGATATATTTTCAATATAGTGTTTTAGATGAATAGCAGAGAGACTTACATATGACCTTTGACACAAAATTCCTACTATGCTGTCCATAAGGCACATTATTTATATTAGCTCTATATCTCTGGGAACTGTCCACAGTTGTAAGACAGCTAGGGAAACATCCTCACTTATCTGTGGGTGCCAAAAGATTTATGCCATTCCAAGGACTCTGAGACACTGAACCCAGGGTGTCCTCCATCACTGGAGATTGGAGTAATGATAAATGGATGACAATACCCTAACTTCTACCAGATGCTGCATGGCTCTAACCCAATTGTTAGACTCTTCTCTGGGCCTTTCTTGGGACTTGAAACCATCAAGTCCTAAATTTCATCTCCCCAGTTCGTGCTGTGTGATCCAGAGTCTTGACAGAAGAGTCCACGAGCTAGAAGCCACACACCCAGGCTAAGTACTAGATATGTTTTCTTATTATATTATTTGGCCAAATGAAAGAAATATGATGCTTTGAATCTGGCAATTTCTAGCATTCCTCTCCCTACATTTGCTTATAATCATAATAACTAGACATTGTTTTTTCCAGGCTTTCATCATTTTCACATTTTTATAAATGATGACAGGAATACCAGACAATCAGATTTTACACCTGTCAGCCCCTGACATTCAATTTCCAATCTACAGCCCTTTTACCAGCTTTCCAGCTTTCTCGGGGTGTCAGGCTGACGAGGCATCTATTGACTGAGTGTGAGTTCCCTGGAGCACTTCTTAGTTCTTTGTTAAAGCTGGCTCTCATCTCTTCTGGGTTCCTGGGTCGCTATCTGCCCCTGCTAGTATTTTTTTTTTAAGCTGGAAGAATAACAGTTCTGAGAGCCTCTTCAGGAAAGAGCATCTGCCAAATCTTCCCTGGAGGAAAGGAGATCTCAGAAGAAAATCATCTTTGGATTCAGTGGTCATCGGGAGCATCTTAAATTTTCAAAGCCACAGAAGGTCACGATGTCACAGCATGATTCTAGGCTTGTTCAGGCTTAGATTAATGATTTCCGCCTCCCCAAACACATGATGGACAGACAGTATTATCTAAATATACTTGCTACAGTTTCGCCCCAAAGGCAGGTAAAGTAAAACATTTCCTGATGAATTAAGCCATCCTAAATGATAATAAATCAGATGTATCAATTATATACTGGAAGGTTCTTGACACTTGAAATTTTTAAATTAGGTGAAAGATAGATTTAAAGATTAAAATGTTGTGCCAATATTAAAATCTAATGCAAATTGTATATATTAAAGACATTAGGAGAGAAAGCAACTATCATTTACCCTCACCCACATTTCCTAAAGATGAGACATTTTTAATCACAAAAGGTAGGAAATCATAATGATAGTGTATTAAATCATTCACAGTTGGCTTTCTGAACATTGTTTTCATTTTCGTCTTTTTGCTGCCTATAGCTAAACATGTAGTCCTGGGTCACAAGCAGATCATGGACCTAGGCTTAGGAAGCACTCCGTATATCTTGTCCATTCACAACATAATCTAAGTCCTTGCCCTCTTAGTTGAACCAGCCACAGGATTTAGAGAATGGCCATTCTCATCTCTGCTGACTCAAGTGAAAATATACAGTGTCATTTTTGATTCCTTTAATTAGCTAGTGAAAAACAGATTTGGCTCTAAAGGTGTCATGAAAAATTCTTTTTTGCAGTCCAATCTTTTGTCAGAACCCACCCTTGCTTCCCTGAGTTCTCTTTTCCCTCATGTATATGAGTTTTTGAAAAATCAACTTTCTTGCTTTAAAAAAATAAGAGAACCACCCAATCAGTTCTTAGTCTTTCTTCTTAAAAGTAGGTTTACATTTTGGGGAGCATGGACCTTTGTGTTCCAAATTTGTTGTTTTTTTCCTTTACAGGAATGTAGAGTTGCTGTCTAAAGAACCTGGCCAGGCTAAAGGGCAGTCTTGCAGCTAGAACTTGGCCGAGTGCTTTGAAAATTTCCTCCTTGATTTTCTCAGTAGGTTGCCACTTCCCCTGCACCAGCCAGCTTTCTTGGGGGAAGAGCACCTGACCTTTCAGGAATTATAAAACCTAAAGGGCTGCAGATAATTTCTTTCAACTAGTAGAGCCTCATCATAGTCTTTGTATTAGGATCTGTTCTTAAAAAAATTTTTTTTTGCAATGTTTCATTTGGCAGAAAATAGGTATTCCAGATTGGTTACAAATTACCCATGAAGATAAACATACTGAAGGCATTCTGTTTGAGATGCTACCTTTCACGTTTCTCTTCTTGGGCTGGTGCTTGTAGGAGGCAAGGGAGCTGAGTAAAGGTTTGAGCACTAGATACAGAGTCCCAGAACCCAGGAGGTTTAAACATTTAAAAACATGTCTTTATTATTCTCATGGCTAGTGCATTGAAAACACTGCCATTGGACCTCAAAATGTGAGGTAAATGCTCTTAAAAATGCATCATTAAAAATTTTCAAGTTTCCAATTTAAAATAAAACACAGGCTAAAATGAGGAGTGGTAAGGTACATTCTCACGCACCAAGGTTTTCATTTTTATATCACATTTGTTCTTTGTTAGAGAGCAAATGACCTTAGCTGGTAAAATGGTTCATGTTTATCCCCGGCATTTGTTCTTTGAATGAGTTTGTGAGGGATCTTTGAGCAGGGCTCTCACACTATGTCACAGAATAAAGCCACCCATCAAGGGCCCAACATAAGACCTGTGCTCTTGTTATAATTTAGCACTGCCATTGTAATTCAAGAAGGTGCATAGGGGGTGAAATATGGAATTTCAGTCCCCAGATATCACACCTAAAATTATACAAACCATCACTAAGTTACATACCCTCTTGCTGTTAGTAAATGCTTCGTTCCTCCTATGCATTCACTCCATTCGTGGTGCAGAATGTTGCAGGTGAAATTCTGAAATCATCACGTAGGCTGCCCAAGGTATCTCTACGCTTGGAAATAAAATCCATGGTTAAAATACTAACAATGGGCATGTAATGAGTGTTTTTTAGGCCCCAGGCACTCGATTTATTTCTTCCTGTTCATTAAGTAAATTAACCCTCACAATTCTACTATCAGTATCTCCCTTTTACAGATGAGGAAACCGAGGTTCCGAGGAACTGATATCATGGGATTATTCTTCACCTAGGAGAAAGACCAAAAGCAATTCTGAAATATGTATCTTTGACTTCTGTACTCAAGGTGAGGGTCTGCAGAATTTATATGTATAAGCACAAATCCACATTTACACCATTTTTTCCAGGTATTTTCTGAGTGCTGGGAGCATAGGAAATAAGTGGGAAAATAGAGAGCTCAGGTAGACAGACGAAGTCCTGGCCTCAGTGTTCTCAGCATCTACACCTGCTGCCCAGGTCCGTCCGAGCTATTCAACTCTTCCCGCAACTCCTTTTGGCCTTCTCAACCTAACTTCTTCCAGGAGACTTCCTCGTCTTGCAAATTCAACTCTCTCTCCACTTTGCGTCCTCCTTGGTGTCACTACATCCAAAATCTGCACTTGAAATGTGGCTTCAGAAACAGGTTTTTATTTACTTACCATCACTTCAAGTTTCTCAGTTGGAAAATATGCTTCTTAAAAGCGGCGTTGAGATCTTCGGTTTCCATTGCCTTCCCCTTGACCTTGACCACATTCTCTCTAATGTTGATCCCTGGGCTTAGAGTAGTAATTGTGAAGTATGTACTTTTGTCATGTGATCATTTTAAGTCTTAACCAAAGGGGAAGGCCTTGAATTTTGGCAAAATGCATGTAAGTTGTAATTTTTCCATTGGAAGTGTAAGGCAATATGTGTTACAGAAGATTTTTTTAGAGAAGACAGCAGACATTCTGGACTTTTGTGGAAATTCTACCAAAAGGCAGAATATTCTCCACCCAACAAAGAATGCAGAGTTCTCTTACTCAGAGACACATTGAAAAACAACTTGTGCAAAGCCGTTAAGTCAACACAAATTGAAATTTTAAAAACTTCTCTGCTGAGGTCTCTCTACCGTTTCGTGAATTTAGATAATATATTACTAATTTAATCTCGCTGCTTTATGTTAAAAATCTAGGCAAATTTAAACAACATTCTCCTCTTATCTCCTTCTTGGCTCACTACTAAAAAATAAAGTTTTTTTTTTTTTTTAATAAGAAAAAATCCCTCCTTTCTATCAGGATCTGTGCCAACAGAAAAATACTCAAATAAGAAATATCAGCATCATGAAATATTGAAAGAGGGATTTTATATTTTTGGAGGAGTATTAATGCGTATGTTTCACTTCTAAATAAAGTTGAGCCAGGGCTCATGTAATTAATCTGCTGAGTTTCCTGAAGATATCCTCTAATATCTGGGGAGCAAAAAAGTATTTCCTGTACCAAAAGCATTTTTAATAGCTCTTCTCATGAACAAAGAATGGTCACTCTCATTTCCCAGTTGGATGTGCCAAAAGAGCTGGGAAACTTCTTTCTCATTGTTTCAGCATCAAGTCAGGATTTGAAAAATGGAGACCTTCTTTTTTTTTTTTTTAAATCAAAAGATTAACATTCAGGTCATGGGTAATAGAAATCTCACCAGGTTTGGTGCATTGGGCTTATGAAATTGAAACAAGTGGCTCTATTTATTATTAATAAAAATATACAGTTGTGTTTAAACTAAATATCAAAGTCTTGGTTGAGTCTTAGGGATCGTGATATAAGGCCCCCTTGCTATCCTTTTATGATTTTCTGCAGAGCTCTTCACATAATTTATAGCCTGGTAACCAGTGGGGTCCTATAGATCAAGGTGTACGCAGGGTAAAATATGTTTGGTTAAACAAAAATTGTGAAACACTTCATTGTGAGATATAAATTACTATTTCTTTTTTACTTTTCTGGTTTCAGATTTATAGCATTTATCTGACACCAATTTTTTCATACAGAAGAAAATCCAATTACTTACCTTTATTAAATAGAGAGCAACGGTTTAAAAATATTATTACTGGATGTTAAATCCTTAAGCCCAACACTACAGTTGTCCTTGGGCAATGTGGTGTCTATTGGTTGTTAGTACATGTGACAGATATTTTTCCACAATGTATTTGTACAGAAATTGGCGAGGTACTAAGTATCATTTAGTGAAATGCATCACAGAGCTAAATAGTTAACTTTCTTTCATTGCAAAGGAAACTGGATACTACAAATAACAAACTTTTGGCTATACACGTATTATTTTAAAATGCTACAGCAAATTAGATGAATAGATAACAGACAGACACACACCAAGTTTAGGAAAATTCTTGGTCTAGTTTTTCCCATATTTATCAAACTTTATTTAGATTCATTAAAAATCTAGTAAATTATTTGTGCAATGCTCTGCATTATTGGATCCAAATGTTCAGAGATGTAATTAATTTTAGGCTTTGCGAACATAAATCATGAAAACATGAAAGGAGTATTTTCTTGTTAATCCAGCATTCTGGATCTCATCCTAACATGGGACGCTACAGTGACATTAACCTGAATGGGTGCCACTGGTTGAAGAACTAGATAAGACACTCAAGAGGAGAAATCGGCAAAGACATTTTCATTGCCATGAACTTATATTTAAGAGCTGGCTATGAAGAGACTGAAGTGTGTGAGGGGTGACAGAAGCCTAACACTCTAAAAAGAGTCAAGGTGCTCTCCATTACTTCTGAATCATTTTACATTTTTAATCTATATTGATACTACAAACATCAAAATAGCATTGTTACGTCTGTATTCTCTGCAAGGCTAAGAATTTTATTTGCATTATCTCATTTAATCCTAGTAAGTCATTCCATGAAACAAATATTCTTATCCCGTTTTCCAGATGAGGGAACTAAGTCTTAAATGACCACGCGTTGCTCCTCTGAGGCTGGCTGCTGAATGGAGTAGCCCAAAATTGTCCCTCCTCAGAGCCTGAGTTGTTCGTTCCTGTCCTGTGACATCCTTAGCCTTTGGGCTTCCTCCTCACTCAATTCTGTTAATTGGCATCCCGCCCCCCACCACCCCGCAAAGTTTCTAATAAATACAAGGAATTCCACTTTTGTTGTGGCTCTTAGCAATTCACCCAAGTGCCTTTGTAGCTTTCAACGGAAGAATACTTGTTAATGGTTAACATTAGTTTTCTTTCTTTTCAGGAGATAAGCTGATCCCTATGGATCAAACTTTCCAAAACTTGTGTAAGTTCAGTTAAATTTTTCTTCAAACAGCTTGCAGGTAAATTGGAGGAAAGTGGAATCCTTGGTTAGTTTTATAAGAAAGGACAGGAAGGAACTATGAATCAATTATTTGGTGCCCTTCACTTCCAGTCACTGTGCTGGGCATTGTAGATCATTTAACCTGCAGAAGTTGGTTAGAAAGACTTGATTAACCCCATTTAAGAGAGAGCTGATTCAGAAAAATAAGCTAGAAGCTTTCTGAGTTGAACGGGGCTCAAACCAGACCATCTGACGATGCGCCTCCTCCGTATCATGTTCTCCTTCAAAGCAAACCCACAGGAGCATATAAGGTTGATTATTTATCTTTTCTGTCCTCAGACATTGCCAGTGTCTTGTGAATCCACTCTGTGCATCAGCACGGCAATCTTGCTTTCTTAATGGGCAGAGGAAAATATCAGCAATTTATTGTGAGGGAAGGACAATAATGTTTGAAAATAACGCATTGAGAAATTAATTTCACCAAACAAACATGATTTGGTGGACGGGGTTGAAAGTTATTAAAGGTATAAAGACCTGACTGAACAGAAGGTTGGAAAGATAAAAGCTATTTTATAATTAAGCCATAATGCTTTGATTCGTTGTTAAACAATTTAGTGAGAACTGAAATGCAATGTGGGCCAAAATGGATCTTTTTTCCCCCAGTGCTTTAGCTTATGATATTTCATGATTATTTAAGTTTGAGGTAGTGAAAGAAAATGAGCAGAAATGCAAATATACTTCATAATGATTGTTTTTCTTTTCCTTCATCTATTTTCAGCCTGTTTGTAAAGCAACACAATTTCATTAACTAACACAGCCATAAAAACCACCATTTGTCATTGTGTTATTCCCAGGCACGGTTTCTATAGTGTTGTGCAATGGGAAATTTTTGCACAGCGTTACTCAGCCAGCACTGTCAGCTTCTGATTACCATGTGTTGGCCGTGTCTGTTACAACTTGATCAGTATAAGTCCTGTGAATTAAGATGTATAATGCATGCAATATAAGAAAGATGTCCCATCTTAGATAAGATACATTTGCTTCTCACTTCTGCTGTTAGTAATAGTATTTAGCCTATCTTCCAGTTATTTAAATCAGTGCCCAGAGGCACAGAATAGTCAGGTATTTCCTTGCATTATAAAGAATGCCCCCAAAGTATTTGTCTTTTGTGCCTCTGTGGCTTTTGCTATTTAATCATCTTTGTTAAAGAAAAAGTTACTGTGCATCAAGCCGGTGGGTACTGGAATTATCGGGGGATCACTTGGTAAATTATATACTCTCTTACCAGTGTGGTGTATACCTTAAAGTAATATAAAATAATATTAAATGCAGCTGTAATTGAAAAAATAAAGTTTTAAAGAAAATTAAAAAACTAAAAAATTTACTTTAGAAGGAGGTAGAACAGAATGCATTGGTTTATAAGATGCCTACAGGAGCCATTAAAGATATCTCAGACTTATGAAATTATTGTTTCCGGAGTAAGCATGAATCCTATTTACCTCAAATATCATTCTCTTCTTTGCCAGGAACTCTGACAAGCTGAATAAATATATGAAAGGGGAATCTTGGAAGCGGGTAGACAGACTGGTGACTCATGATGGGGTCAGAGCCTTTGCTATTTGCTTAGAAACAGATCTCCTTCCCTGGCTGCCATGGGGAGGAAGTGATGATGGAGAACAGTTAGTTTCGGAGCAACACGGTCTGGGCAGCTGGAAGGTCAGGGGTTAAACATGTGCTATCTCAGCTATGCTGGGTGCAATAACAACATCAGGCAGCAGGAGAACCATCTATCAGGGCAATTAGTCAAACTGGCCTTGTGGTAGCCCAGATAGGCCTGACTCTGTTTGCATCTGTTAATCAGTTTGAGATAAGAGTCCTTGTGAACCTTTTTGTTACCTTGAGAAAGTGGACACCTGGAAGGTAAACATGAGACAAGGGGTGTCTTTAATGTTGATTTTAAAAAATGACTAAGGCTCCCAGATGGGATTAAATAATTTTTATTTCTGGCTGTTGAAAAGAAGATGAAGAATTTCTTTGCTTTTTTTCCCCCACCTACTTCCTAGGTTGTTCTCCCAAGAGCAGAAATTATAGACTGGACTTCGTTTGATCAAATATGGAACTTGGCCCAGATGCCCTAGGAAGTGGGGAAGATCGTTTGGGTTCTGACGGGTTTATGTTTTCTCCAAGGTTTTTCTGTAAATGCCACATTTTGTTAGTCTGTAAACTGATGTAGACAGTCAAACATTCATTTTTCTTGGTCCAGATTGACTTGATTTAACAGTTCTTTCTTTTCTTCTGTTGCAAACTCCTAGAGGAGACTGAGAAAACCTTCCTCTTGTCCTGATGCCATCATGGCAAGTCACACAAGAGTCAGAAAATTATGAGGGGCTTTCCATAGCTCCTTGTGACTAATTTTAATCATAATAAAAACTCAGAATTGGAAGCTTTCAAGATGGTAGTTGAAGATTTATCTTAAACAACAATTTTCTGTGCCCTGAATATGCATGGTCACACCTCTGTACCTGTTCACGTATTTTCCTATGCCTAGATTATTCCATTTCTACCCACTTGGGCATGGGGAGGAGTGTGCCTAGGTCTTCAACAACAGCAAGAAAATTGAGGGGCACATTTGTGTGTATCTTTTTTCACTGAAGTTAAGCTTACTTCATGATCTAATGATCCCATCTCACATTACAATTTCTGGTTATCTTCAAATTCAGTTTTATAAGCTATACTCATATTCCATTTTTTTCAGGAGAGCAAAGCATGTTTGGGTAGAAAGGAATTCTCTCTTCTAACCTTCTCATTTATCCACCCCTAACAAAGAGCCAAGCCTAAGAGTTAACTACCCAGATGTGTGCAAGAATTGTTTTTAACCCTCCAACAGAAGCTGTCTGTGTGATTGTGGGGAATTTAACTAACTTCTCTGAACCTCATTTTTTTCCCCATCTGTCACTTGAGAATAAAAGTAGGACCTACGTCATGTACTTCTCGTGTGAAGTCAATGAAAACGCCTACAGAAGCAGTTCACACGTTGCTTAGAATACAGGAAGCACTGTGTACGAGGCTCAGCCACAGCCCTCGCTCAGCACCTGTTCAGCAGATACGTTGAACTAGAGGTAGATGAACTGCCTCGTGCTGCTGATATTCTAAACTTAAACTTCCACTGTGACAAAAAAAAATCATGGTTTCCATAACAAGATTATTTCACCAGATTGGATATTTAAAACATTTTTACTATATTTTTAGAGTAGTTTTAAATTCACAGCCAAATTGAGTAGAAGGTACAGATTTCTCCCATGTATTTCCTGTCCCCACATATGTATAGCTTCTCTCATTACCCACATGTCAACCTAGAGTGGTATATTTGTGGCAACTGATGAACGAACAGTGACACATCATTGTCACCCGAAGTCCATTATTTACGTTAGAGTAGAATCCAGATTAAATTTTTAGGGTTTAAAGTATACTTCAAATATCTAGCCATTCATTTAATTATTCAAGATTGTTTCTTTTTATTTTTCTCTAAATTGTGATGTTTATTGTGCTAATGAGATGTGATCTAGGCCTTTAAGGGGCTTATCATCAATTTTTTAGCATTTTCCTTGAAAACATTATGCCGATTACATTTTTGTAAAGGACATGTTATTCTACCTTCCACATGAGGCACACTTCTACCAGACCCATACTCTACAGCTACACATTTACTAGGATTATGACTTGTAGGTTTCTGACAAAACATAAAGGGATGTGTTTTCTGAAACTTACTATCCATCCCTACCGTAAAAACAGAAAAAGACCATTTAAATCCCAACTCTGATAACTTGCCATGGAAAAGCAATTTTTCATTGAATTTATTGGGGTGACTTTGGTCTGCGAAACCATACAGGTTTCAACTGCACAGCTCAACAAAACGTCATCTGCACATGGCATCATGTGTCCATCACTCCTGGAAAAATCTCTTTTCATCCCTCTCTTCCCCCTTTGCCCACCCTGACCTCCACCTCACTCTGCCTCCCTTTCCTCCACCTGTCACCACAGTGTTGTCTGTGCCTAGTGTGTCTATGAGACATATGTATATGTATGTATGTGTGTATACATACATATGCACATACACAAATATATACACATGTATATATGCTTTCTTCACTCAATTCCCTCCCCTTCATTCCTCCCATCCCCTGCCCCTGCCCCTCTGACAGCTGTCATTCTGTTCCATGTATGTCTGCCTCTGATTCTATTTTGTTCATCAGTTTATTTTGTTTATTCGGTTCCAAATAGAAGTGAGATCACATGGTGTTTATCTCTCTCTGATGGGCTTATTTCACTTAACAAAAGGTAAGTTTTTTTTTTATAATGCTGTAGTATTTTATTGTATAAATGTACCACAGCTTTTTTATCCACTCGTCTGCTGATGGGCACTTGCACTGTTTTCAGAACTTGGCTATTGTAAATATTTCTTCAATGAACACAGGGGGTGTATATATTTTTTTGAACTAATGTTTCAGGATTCTTCAGATAGATTCCCAGAAGTGGGATCACAGGGTCAAAAGGCAGTTTCATTTATAATATTTTGGGAAAACTCCATACTGACAACCCAATTAAAAAATGGGCAAAGGATCTAAATAGACACTTCTCCAAAGAGGACATACGTTTGGCCAATAGACATATGAAAATCACTTAAAGTTACTAATCATCAGAAAGATGCAAATTAAAACCACAAAGAGGTATCACACCTCTCAGAATGGCTATAAACAAAAAATCAACAAACAAGTGCTGGCGAGGATGTGGAGAGAAGGGAACCTTCATGCACTGTTGGTGGAAATGCACATTGGTGCAACCCCTGTGGAAAGCATCTGGAATAAGAACCTTTAAAAGTTTATCTAGAAAGATGCTTGTCTCATTTCTAAGTTACTTTTAGTTTCTGAGAACACATCAGAGGCCAGCTACAGCACAATCTGCTTGAGCACAGAATTTAGGTCAATAAGATCTGTTTTGGCCCTCAGATTTTCACTCAGTTCTCTTTGCAAAACAGGAGTCTTTGTAAAATCCTATGCTGACAGCTCCGTTCTGGGTTAGCTGAAGGCCCTGCAGACACTGAGAAAGTGAGCCGGGTGAGGACAGGGCACCTGCGTGGATGAATAGCAGTTTTCATGTCTGAATCTGCCAGAAAATCCGTGTAAGCCTTACACCAACAGGAGACTTGGTACCTGTCTTTTCGGAACCACCTCCCTCCCAGGGGAGTGGGGCAGGAGTGCAGCAGGTAGAACAGATGCCAGGTAAAACGGGATCAACACAAGGTAAGTACAGCCTCTCTCACCTTCTTTACTTCAGCCACTCTGCCTTTCCCAGAGTGCCTCAGTGTGGTATGCTTCTTTCTACCATGGGATCCTAAACACACTCTCTCTGCCTGTAAAAGAAGACTTTCCCTTAATTTGGTTAAATAGCTCTCTTTTTCAGTTCTCATTCAAATGCCAGTTAATTAAAAAGATCTCCTGATCTCCAGACTAAATCTAGTATTCCTCTGTCTTTCAGAGTATGTCATAATATGTCAATGTGATTATTCAATGAATTATTTTTTAAAGGTTTTATTTATTTATTTTTTAGAAAGAGAGGAAGGAAGGGAGAAAGAGGGGGAGAGAAACATCAACGTATGGATGCCTCTTGCGCGCCCCCTACTGGGGATCTGGCCAGCAACCCAGGCATGTGCCCTGACTGGGACTCCAACCTTTGACCTTTTGGTTCACCAGCTGGCTGGCGCTCAATCCACTGAACCATACCAGTCAGGTCTATTCAATTAATTATTGTTTCATCCTGTGGAGTTCAGATGGCTCAGTCTTGAGTTTCCTTGGCTTTGTGTCACTAATATCTGGTATATTGGAGATGTTCTTTAAATGCTTGTTGAATAAATTATAGAATATCCACTCTGGTAAAATTAATAGAAAAAGAAATTACAAGTCATTAAATACTTATATTAACTTTTAAAAGCATACAAATTGCTACATAATTGATCCAGATCTTAGAAATTTTAAAGTTTTGATACAGTATAAAATGAAATGAAAATAATTTTACCATGGAAAAGTGACTTCACTTGTGATTACAAATTATATTCCACTTTTGGTAAATT
>VMDR010012891.1:0-25819 GCA_007922815.1 Macrotus californicus | reverse complement strand
CGAGTCCTCTCCGGCCCGTCTCGCCCCTCCTACCGGTCTGGATGAAAGTTTCTCCTTTAGTTCCTTGGTTGTCGGACTTCCATACAGTTCGATTTTCTGTCAGTTCTGGTTGTTTTTTGTTTTAAAATTTGTTGTTGTCCTTCTTTTGGTTGTACGAGGAGGCACAGTGTGTCTACCTATGCCTCCATCTTGGCCGGCCCCCTCCTGGGCTGAACAATTTTTTGCTGTGAAGGACTTTGCTGTCCATTGAAGGGTCTTTAACAGTATCCTCGGCTCCTACTGACTTGATTTCAGTAATACTCCCTCAACTGTAACAACCAAAAACATCTCCAGACTTTGCCGAATATCCTCAGGGGGTTCCCAGGCAAGAACCACTGTTTTAGACCCAGGTACTTGGACAAACAATGATATAAACGATGATATTAAATGTAGTGCTTTTAAAAAGATACTGGATTTCTCCATCTTACCTCATTACTTCCAACAGCATTCAAATTCAAAAGCTGTTGCTCAGAGCTAACAAAATCTGAATAAATAGAAAGTAAATATCTTCCCTTTTATTAGATAAGATGTCCAGCAATGAAAATCGCTGGATTTAAAGAGCTTGTTAAGATATATTATGTCAGATGAAAAGTGCTATTTTAATAACTCATTGTTATTCTTAGCATGGACCTTTTATTTTAGAAAAATGGATAATTATAATTTTGGCTTATCATGTTCTCTCCATGAATACAAATAACTTGATAGACAGACAACCAAGAGATATTTCATTAAATAATGAGTCTAATCAGTCGTGGACTAGGAGTAAATTAGAGGTTAGACTTCCAGCTTGAGAGTTGGATCTCAGGGTTTTGTGGCAATGTCATCTCATTTATCCAGGATATTTTTGTTGATAGATCTAATATTGCAGTCAGAAACCAGAGCACGGGTCAATTGGGTAAAAGTAAAAGTCAAAATGCAGCTTAGAAAGCCACAGGCTATACTGCATTTAACTTGCAGCTGGATAATTGCAAGAATACTTTCAAAGCATAACTACAAGTCCTATGGTGTCTGCACTTAGCAGCTTCAATTTCCAGATAATGGCCCATTATTAATGTGGAAGTGTTAGAAAGTTTTCCAAGGAAAAAATATCAGCCTGGAACCATTCCCCTTTGTATCAATTATACCCTTAACCGCCATCTGTGGTTATTCATAGTATGCCTAGAACCTCACTCGTTTTCCAAAAAGGACTATCAAGAGCACTTTTTTTTTTTTTTTTTTTTTGAGAACAGTCTTTCTAATACCCAGCCAGGAAATTCATTTTGAAGTTAATTTCCTTTTTAAAATTTTTAGTGTAATCTATCCTTTTGTTTCTAAGAAACAAAGCCCAATGCTGTCTTTGACTTAGAACTGTCTTATTGTCACTCAGAGGAGACAGATAGCCATCAGTGGCCCCGGTGGTCTTCTGAAGCTTGCGGTGCAGTGGTAAAAAAAGGATCATGATTATTGCTTAGACTTCCTCTGCGGGGCAGCAGGAGAACTTACATCTGAGGAATCATTGCCATTAGGAGGTAGAGGAATGATTTTATTCATAATTCATACTCTACGTTCATGATCCAACCCACATAGAAGCCTTTGCTCAGTGTATCCTTAAGCTGCCTCTGACATTTTACCTCCTGGTGTTTTCTAAGTAGCATTTTTCTACCAAGCCAACTTTTGTGAAAAAAAAATGAAGGTAACAAACGTTTGATGCTTCTGGAACATATTTAACTTTATTACCAACATCTTCTAAGGAAAATAACAAAGAGCAAAAGACAAAACAGAACGATTTTTCAAGTCCTGAAAGGAACCCTCACATGATAAAATGCAGGCAATAAAAAGGTTTTATTTCCCCTTGTAAACTGTATGTATGTGTGCTTTTATTTGTTAATCACATCATTTGTTATTGATACATCTCTACTAGCCCCTGAGAAGTGTGGATCTTGCTAACTAGAGTCTTTAGGGGGCTGTGAGACTGATAGTTTTGAGGGTACAAGCTTGGAGAAACCGGGAAAAATATACTGCTTTGTAAAGAAATGGAGAGAAATAGTCTCGGGTATGCCATTTAGAAGAAATGTAGGCCAGAATGGGAGAGCCCTCTTTCATATCCCAAGCCATCCTCTGCTCAATTTCCATTGCACGCTAATGCTCAGTGGGGTAGCTTTACTTTTGTGGTGAAGGAGGAGTAGGGTTTAATTTTACTCACCTTTACTCGGGGCAAAGACCAAGCTTGCTCACAGGTAACTAATAAATGAGTTGCAGAAATTAAGAAAGCAACACGTCAAGAAGTTGGGAAATCTATGCAAAAGTACACAGGAAGTAGCAGAGAGGGATTTGAATGCAAGACTGATGACAAAGCCAGGCTTATTTGTCTTCTTCTCTGCTGCTAGAAACTTGTGCTGTCATCACTTTTTCAGAGCACGTTAGGTTCTTCCAGCTGCGATGGAAGTGGAATGTGGTCGAATGTTGAAGGTTGACCGTTCTGAAATTAATTATATGTTTTTATACACAGGGTTTATATGTTAAACTTTCAGTGTCCTGGTATTAATAGCTTTTATTTTAAATTTTGTCTTCGATGTTTAATCCATATTTGGAAAAAGTGGTTTATGCTTTTGGCACCAAAATGGTGTAGAAGTGATGTGGCCGTGGCATCGATAAACTTCTGATGTCCTACCACAAGAAGGACACATTTATCTGGGACAAGTCCCATTTTTTGAAGTGTCACCTATACTTTGCCTAAAATTAGCACTTGTTTGTTTATAGCAGTTGCACACCCATAAAAAAACTTTCATAAAAATTAGAACTACAAAAATTATTTGGTTTTTCTCAGCTTCCCCTTTCTGCCTAAGCCCTGCCCCCCCCCACCCCCAGATGAATTATATGGTACCAAAAGGTTATTTATTTTTATGGCTATGCTGGTCAATAATATATTCATACATAATTCATTAGTTTGTTAATTAGGCCCTATGCTTCAGGTCCAGGGCTATAGATCTGAGCCCAGGTGTGAGGCAGGGAAGCTGTGATGATGATCAGTGTCTCAGTCACAGCCCGCCGCCAGGATTCTTACAAGGTTCAGGTTTCCTTCAACCCATCTCTTCAATAATCCTATTTTGTAAATGCAACACAAATAACAATTGGTTTACATGTTGGACTGGCTATGCTTTAACATTTTATGATAATTGATCTGGTTTGTTTTAAGGGCCCTTTTTTCTTTCAGCTTTGAAGTATGTAAAGTTGGCCCTGGCTGATGTGTGTGGCTCAGTGGATTGAGCGCAGGCCTGTGAACCAAAGGGTCGCTGGTCCAATTCCCAGTCAGGGCACATGCCTGGGTTGCCAGCCAGGATCCCTGGTACCGAGTGTGCAAGAGGCAACCACACACTGATGTTTCTCCCTCTTTTCCCCTCTGTCTAAAAGTAAATAAATAAATAATCTTAAAAAAATAAAATATATAAAGTTGCTATTCAGTACTTGAAAGATGTTCAAATTGCTCTGTATCAGAAATGATCCCGTGGAGAGTTGTAAAGTCCAGTTAAATAGATTTTGAGGAAGACAATGAGAAAGTCTGAAATCTGCGCTTAAGACCATATCCAAAATGCACCATAGTTTTTAATAAAGCATTTTGGTTCATTCCTCCTACGAATCATGGTTTATTCACTGTCATCTTTTGGTCTTCTGAAGTCTGAGTGGAAACTTCAGTTTGCCTTGTTTCTGCAGTCCTGGGCACTGAAAGGGTGGTGATTTTAGCTTTAGCTCATTGCTGTGCTTTCTGTGGTCACAGGGACTGAGCATTTTAGAAAGCCACTTCATTAAAGCATTAAAATACTATGAGCTCAGTAATTTCATTTACTGGGTCAATAACCCAGGATATCTAAAAGAAGATTTAAAATAGTTTAAAAATAATTATTCTAACAAGAAAGGAATTTCAAAGTATAATTACCATAACAATAAAGGAAAGAGAGACTCCAAAGCAAGTATAAATATTACTGTCTATTTAAATCTTACTATTGAATTCCTATAATTCAAAGGGTTCAGCTTGTCTAATAGTAGATCACAAGATCTTAGACCTTAAATAAACCTCCAAAAGCATCTAGTCTAGATGTAGAAATTCAAGTATTTTTTTCTTAAGAACCATTTACAATTTAATACTTGGATTGACAGCATATTGTGGTTCATTCTTATATAAGGCACTCATATTTCTTAAAGAATTAACAGATTTCGTGTTCAGTTTTTTCTCTACGTGTTTTGCATTTTGCTTGCTATTGTACATTAGAATTCTTTTTATTGCAGATTCATTTTTTTGCTGAGGTACTGTTGGTGATTTTGTATATCCACATTGCAGCTGGCTACAATTTTTAAGTTCTTCTATTAGTGTTAATAGTTTGAACTATGGTTTGTCATGTTTGCAAGGAAGACTATTATATCTTCTGCAAATAATGACGATTTTTTCTTCTGTTCCAGTATTAATACCTCATACCATGCCACATCTGGGCTCCAGTTATTACACTGAGTAGAACTTAAAGAAGAATGGAATCCGTGGCTGTTCATATCTTATTTCTAGCCCCAACAAGCCTATATCTAGTGCAGAGTTTCCAAACCATGTTCCAAGCCATTATCCTGTCAGATGTTACTCATTTTCCTACAAAAGATGACAGTGAGTTTTCCAAATAATATTCTGGAACTCTGAATCAAACAAAATGAGACAGACTTAAGTGAATAACTATTTGTAGCCTTTAGTATTTAATATTCATGGTCAATCCCCCAGAGGTGGAGAATGTGTTTGATATTTCCCAATATATTTGTCCCTGAAACACCTTTTTTGAAAAAGACTTAACTACCATTTTACAATACAATATGTCGGTGCCACTCGGGTAGGACACTGGTACCTGCGGTGTGGGTTTTGGTTTCAGAATGATAGACCTTATTAAGAAATTACCCTACATATGTATATTCAAGTAAGCAGGATAATGCTACAGTTTTCTGAAGCATTAAAGTCCACCCTCCTACCAGTTACTACATGAAACTTCTAGCTACTGTACATTTGGTATTGTACATTTTTAACATTTGGTATTGTCAGACATTTTAATTTCAGGCAACCTGGTAGATGTACAATAACATCTCATGATCTTAGTTTGCATTTTTCTTATTATTAATGACAAGCACCTTCTCTGATGCTTATTTGCCATTTAATTTCTTTTACATAATGACAATCATTTATCCATCTTTCTCTTGCTTCAACTGGCTGCTGTCTTTTCTTGTTGAGTTGTACGGATTTATTATATATTATTTATATTAACTCTTCCTGGGACACACACACACATGCACACACGTCCCTTACAGAAAGGGAGAAAAAATATCTGTGGCCTGCCTTGTTGCTCTCTTAATGATGTCTTGAAGGATAGCCATTCTTAAATTTAATGTATTTCGTCAGCCCTCTCCTTCATTGCTAGTGCTCTTGTGTCTTGCTTAAAAGTTTGTTTTCCTTGTCTGATTTTATGAAAGTTTCGCCTGTACTTTCTTCATAAAGCTTACTGTTTTGTCTTTTAGTTACAGGTTTGCATTTCCCCTGGCACAGATTTTGTGTATATGTAAGGGTCTACATTTCCCTTTTCCATGAGGTTATACACTTCTTCCAGTTTCACTTTTTTTAAATCCTGGTGTTTCCTTCCAGTACTCCGCTTGGTACTTTCACCACAAATTATTTGGGCTGTTTATTGTGCTCCGTGGACCCATTCGTCTGTCCCTGTGCAAGTAGCACCTGGTTCCTCACCAAGAGTGTATTGACTTCATCAGCCTCTGGCATTTTTATATAAATGTTACGATCAGTTTTTAAAGTTCCAGAAAGGAAATTCTGTGATGTTTTGGGATTTCGACTGAGAGTACCTGGAATCTACAGGTCTATTTAAGGACAGTTTACATCTTTACGTCATTAAGTTTTCTATCCCATGTATATGTTATATCTCTCCATTTCTGTACTTTTTAAAAATGTTCACCAGTAAAGTTTTGTTGTTCTTCTCCACAGAGGTCTTGCACATATTTTATTAGATTTATTCCTAGGTATTATATATTTTGATGCAGTTATAAATTATATGCTTAAATTTTCATTGTTCCCGATGTGTCAAAATACAGTTGATTTGCATTCTGATTTGTATCTAGCAATCCCACTAGCTCTAATAAAACAAATTGTATGTGTATTATTTATACCATATCATCTGTGAATAATCATTTTTTGTTTCTTCTTTTACTACCCTTATAGCTCTCATTTCCCCCACTCCTGTCCCCCACCTAGTTGCACTGGCTGGGGTCTCAGTGCATTGCATGGCCCTGCTGGTGGTAGAAATCACTGTCATCGTCTCAATTTTAAAATGACAGTTTCCAACACATCGCTATGAAGTATGAAGTACTACAGTGATTGATATAGAATTTTTGTTTTGTAGAAACATTTTATTAGATTAAGGAAGCTCCCTACTTTCCCTTAACTAAGAGTTTTTAACCATTAGTAGATATTGAATTTTATCAATTTTTTCCTGCACCTACTGAGATAATCATAGGATCATATGATTTTACTTTTGAAATGATCATATGACTTTACTGTTAATATTGCACATTACATTGGTTTTTCCTTCCCAATGTTTTATTTTTTGATTGTCTCCTAATTAATTTTATCAGGCGACATTGGTTAATACAATTATATAGGTTTCAAGCGTATGATTCTATGACACCTCTTCTGTGTATTACGTTGTGTGTTTGCCACCCAGAGTCAGACCTTTTGTCACCAGACATTTGACCCCTTTTACCTTTTACTGCCCAACTTTTATTTTGAAAAATGTCATGAATTCCAAGGTCATTAAACATCATTTTCACTGGAAATAGAAACCAACAAATGATGAATATTTATATATCAGGATTTGGCAGACATTTTCTAGAAAGTGAATGAAGTGAGCCTGACACTTAAAGAAAATAGCAGTCAGCATATTTTACCAGTGACAAAGATTGAGCTTTCAAGTCAAAATTAGCACGTGTTTGACAAACTCGTCCATCAGCGTTCCAGTTTCCCAAAACTTATAGGTTTTTCTGGTGAGATCAGTGGCAATATTGTATCAATAAATGTGTTTAAAATATATAATAGAGATTTTCAATATCTTTAATATCTACATAGCTCACTGAACTAACATTTTTCAAATAACCAATGTATGATGCTACAAAATCACACATGAATTAAAGATCCTTGCAAAGCACAAGGTAGACCAGTGGATTCTAATGTAATAGTAGAACATTTTATTGATATGGTCTCAGATTTCATATTGCAAATAAACTTTAAGAAATTGCCACGTGTCAAATTTTTGTATAGATTCAAAGAAAAAAAATACAAAATTGTCTTCCTTTTCCCACGACATAGCAGTGTGAAGCTTTTTTTTAAACCTACTTCAATCAAGAACCTGTTACAAGAGAGTGAGAGCAAAAATGGATGTGAGAATTCAGCAATCTTCAATTAAATAAATTTGCAAAAATGAAATATAAGTGATGCCACTATTTTGTGTGAAAAGGTTACTTGTTAATGTTAACATGAAATGGGCATATTGATGTTGTTTTTAAATAAGTTAATGGACATTTTTCAATGTTCTCATTTTCAATTTCTAATATGATAAATATTGATAGATATGCAAGTCACATAAACAAAAGATCATCGGAGCCCTCAATAATCTAAGAGTATAAATGGGACTTGAGACCAAAAGTTTGAGAGCTACTGCCCTAGGAATAGTACCAGGTATCCTAAACTTATGAAAATGTGATGTTATTTGGCACATTTAGCCTCTTTCCATGACAGTGTAAGTGCCTTAAAATATTTTATCTTTATTTACTCCATCCCAAATGGCAGTTGACCCTTGAACACTGTAGGGGTTAATGCAGAACCCCCCCCTCCCCCAGTGTAAAATCCACCTGTAACTTAAGTTGGCCTTCGGCATATGGGGATCCCAACCAGCGATGGAAACACTGTTTTTGATCAGTGGTTGGATGAATCCCTGGGTGTGAAACCATGGATACAATGTGTTAGCTGTATGTTTATTGAAAAAAGTCCACTTGTAAGTGGACCTACGCAGGTGAAATTCATATTGTTTGAAGGTCAACTGTTTTTGCTTTATGGTAATTTTTGATTCTATAATTTCCTGTTCGTTTTTGTTTTTATGAAGTTTCACTGTATGTTTTGATGTGGATTTGTTTTTATTTATTTTGCCTGTGAGTCATCAGCCGAGCCTTTTGCATTTACGGATTCTTTTAAGTTCCGGAAAACTCTCAGTTATTGTCTTGTCATTTTACCTCTCCTGTCCTCTGGTATTTCAGATAAATTTATTGTGGGCTTTCTCATTGTATCTCCTGTGTCCCTGATCCTACTTTGGAAAATATTTTATGTTTCATTCTGAGCACTTGCTTTTATCACCTAATTCACTAATTCTCTTTAAATTTCTGCTAAGTACATTCTTTGATTTCTTCATTTCACGTATTATATTTATCATTCCTAGAGTTTCTAAGTCATCCTTTTTCACATACACTCCCTCACTTTTTATAGTTTTCACGTCCGTCCACATTTTCAGTTGGCTTTTATCTCCTTGCACATAGGAAACAGTTGTTTTGGTGTGCGCCCTGTCACGCTGTATGTGGGGCTCCCCAGGGACTGTTTCTGTTTGTTTTCTCTGATGGTGTTCGTTCCCTTCGGATGTGTGGGTTTTGGAATGTGTGTTGGGTATTGTACTTGAAAATGTATTTGTGGCAATACTTGGAGGCCTAGGATGATACTATCTTCCTCTGAGAACATTTCTCTTTGTTCTCTGTAAATGTCTAATGCCATTAGAAGTTCAGGACTAGAGAATGCAGTTTTCAAAATTGAGGTTTTCAGAGGCAACCTATTGGCATGAAAGAGGGTAATATACTTTGCAACTGGTTTCTTTCAGACTTACACTTAGAATACATTTTAGAAGTCCTAGTCCTAAGCAGATGTTGATTTACCCATTTTGAGCTCTAGATTGCTTTTCTTCTGGACCCCGAGGCTGCAAGAAGCAGATCTCAGCTACTTGTTCCAGAGGCACAAATGCCCCCCCAGGGCAAAAGCAGTTCTTAGTGTTGGCGTGCCTCCCTGAGTTCCAGACTTCTCCAGGCTGGCAGATCCTCACTATCATGTTAGGTCCTAGATAGTCTTAAAGAAATGGTTTTTATATTGTTTTTTGTTCTTTTAGTTATCTTTCATGGAAAAGTTGGTTGGGTTTTTTTAAATTAACATATTGAAGCAGACATTCTAATGCCAGTACTTCTTAATAATGAATTTGCATATCCTCTGTATTTTGGTTGTGTATTTTCAAGCCAGAAGAAGTGACTTAGACTACAGCTTCCTCTCTAAAGTCTGTTCCTTCATTTAAAGCTCATATAAGCCACATTTTTTCTCTTATTCTGAAAATAAGTACAGTCTCAGGACATAAATGCAAACATTTCTCTCTCAGTCTCCAATTAATGGACGTAACCCCATTAAAATATTCATGCTTCCTTATCTCTCTTGTTTGCTCATCTTGCCATCATTTCCTTTCACTGTCAGCTTGAAATCCGTGTTACCAGCGCCCATGATTATTTGTCAGCTCTGGACTCTCAGTACACCATTCGCCACGATCCCCAGTCTGAGATCAGGCTGGCTCACTTCTGTCTCCAGCCCTGCTTTTAAGCTCTGGAACCGTACTAGAAAGAATGCATGAACTTACAGTATGTTAATCAAAAATCTATAATTTCGAAATTCCAGCTGTGGCACAACTCAAAATCCTTTTGATTCTTGTTCAAAATATTCTTTTTCTCAAAAGTTAAGCCCTCTCCTTAAGTCCGCTAACTACCTCTCAATACCCCATCTCCCACTAATTAATCCTTACTGCTGTAGAGAAATGTAAGAAAATCTGGAGTGAACTTTAATTGAAGTTCTGTCTTGTAAAGTCATCTGATTCTCCTCTGATTTTTAATTCTTTTTTTTCTGATCTTTTTTACTGTTTCATAGAAAGATCTGTCTCTACCCTTTCAAAGGCTATCTATCCAACTACCGAATATATCCTGTTTTTGAAACAAAATTATTTTTCTTTATTTATTTTTGTTGAAATAATGCTTATTTTATTTAATTTTTAATTTTTACTAAATTTATTGGGATTATATTGGTTAATAAAATCATATAGTTTTCAAGTGTATAATTCTATAATATACATCATCTGCATATTGTATTGTGTTCACCATCTAAAGTCAAGTCTTGTTCCATCACCACTTATCCCCCCATGACCCTCTTTTAACTCCCCTCACCCCCTTTACCGTCTTGTAATCCCATGACTGTTGTCTGTGTCTTTGAGTTTTTTTACTTAATCCCTTTCACTTTTTCACCCAGCCCCTCAACCCCCCTGCCCTCTGTATCTATGAATCTGTTTCTTTATTTTTTAATTGAATTTATTGTGGTGACATTGGTTAGTAAAATTATAAAGGTTTCAGGTATTCAATTCTATAATATATCATCTATACACTGTATTGTGTGTCCAGCACCCCATCAAGTCTTCTGCCATCACCATTTACCCCTCTGTACCGCCTCCTGTCTTCTACCCCCCTTCACCCTTCTTTCCCACTGGGGTCACCACACCACTGGTAATCTTAGACACAGTTGTCTGTGCATAAGAGATTTTTTTCCTTAATCCCTTCACCTTTTTCACTCCCCCCAAACTACCTTGCCTCTGACAGCTGTCAGTCTGTTCTCTGTCTGTGAGTCTATTTCTATTTTGTTTGTTAGTTTATTTTGCTCATTAGGTTCCACATATAGGTGAGATCACATGGTACTTGTCTCTCTCTGACCGGCTTATTTCACTTAGCATAATGCTCTCCAAGTCTATCCATGCTGTTGCACAAGGTTTCTAACCTTGTTTCTAACTTTTCAAAGGCTACCTGTCCAGCTATATTCTCAAATGATTGATGTCTCTTTTGCTCACATTCTCACTCCATTAGTGTGACATTCTCTTGTATTCACAATCACTCCATCTCCACCAACCCCTTTCTCTCAAACTAAAACATCTTCCAGCCTAAAAATAAAACAAGAGTTTTTTAAAAACTGTATTGAATGCATATCAACAAATGTTCAGTTTACCACAACCCTTACATGCTGGCAAAATTTCTCATGACAATTAAGAGAAATTATAAGGTAACATGATTTTCCTGGCTCCCAAAGCAAATTCTAGTCAGAACATCAAGAAGACCTCTAATGCTGTATAATTAACAATAACTTTGTGGGAAATAAAAATTCTCATGCTTACTACTATATGGAAACTTCCAATATTGTCTCCATTTTCTCTTCATAACCACTGACTTCTATGGCTATTTTCATGTTTTGGGGTAGAAGGAATTCCCCTTTCTACTCTTCTTGAGTCCTTGTGGCTGGGCTACTAATAGATCATCAGCACAAGGCAGACAAACAGGAGAAATTCCCAAGTTTTATTATGTGTACACAGGAAGATTAAAAGAATCTCTGTGAGAGAAGTGGAGCAGCCCATTTATATATCTTTTAAATAAAGAAACAATAAATTTGTGGGGACTCGACAAGACAAAGGAACATAGATTTGGGGTACATAGTAAGGAATTTAAGTAGAATGTAGGTTTAGGGCAATAAATTAGTAAAATTAACAGGAGTTTGTCTAATAGAATTCTCAGCTCTAGATTCTTAAAATCTGAGATAAAGCTGTCTCTGTCTTCGTCTGATTGCTCCTCAGCCTTTTATAGCAGGGAGGGCACCTTTCACAGGGAGATTTATCTTCTCCATTTAGAGAGACAGAGGAGAGTCAGGGAGCTCCTCCCCATCCTGCTGCTTCTCGAGTGATTCTAATTAGAAATGACCCATATGCCATTGTGGGATACTTTGGGGCAGCTTGTCCTAGGTGCCCACAACGTGCAGCTCACATAGTATTTGAGGGGTAACTCGAGAGATTCACCACCCCAGCATCTTCCTCACTTAGGGCCCCGAGGATACAAATTGACCATCTTGCTATTTTCCCCTTTGACTAGGCATTATGATCTCCACTTTTATTACCACTAATTCCTCTGAGACATCGTTTCTCAGTCCTAGATGCCCTTTGGGACCATGTGTGGAACTTAAATACTTACGTGCAGATGCCTCCCTCATGAGCTGTCTGATTCGCTTGGTCAGGAGTGGCATCCAGCCATTATAATGTTTTAAAGTTCTCCTGGCATTGTATGTGCAACTGGTCGAGAATCATGGCCCTAGCTGATACTAGTGTGTTACTGGTGTTAATGTGATACTAGTGTTAAGACACTAATATGATAGCATACATCAGTTTTCTCTCCTCCTTCCTCTGTGTGGCACACCTGGATGGTATCTTAGCAGCAGGTCCTGAGCTCATCTTCCTGAAAAGAGAGGAAAATAATCCAGAAGAAAATTGGTCACAAAATTAGTCAAATTTTATGATGACCTAATAGTGATAGTGACATATGAATGACTTCTGTTATTCTAGTCCACGGGAGAAAACTCTTTCTTGGTTTGGGAAAACCCACTTTTTGCCTTCCAGTCCAGAGAAAGCCAGCTGCTGTTTTGGGCATGCAGACATGCCCATACAGATCCATTTCTCTCAAGGAACTTTCAAATAAAGAGAACACATTATCTGCGGTAGCTGAGAAACATAGCTTTATGTTGCCTGCTTTAGAATTATTTCTTGACATTAACATTTTTGTGGATCCCCATATTAAGTTTTATGCTTGGATATAATGCCGCCAGGCAGGAATCAAGGTAAATGCCATATCCCAAATCCACAGAGAGTAAGAGCCCAACCCTGGGTTATCAAATCTGTCTTTTTATGTGCTATTATTCGTTGTGTGTGATTTATACACACTGCTTTTGAATGCTGCACCAACCGAAAGAGGCTGGCTTGTGGAGGGGCAAAGAAGTACATTTACAAGCTGGCTTGTTTGAACTGTGCTGATTTCTCTCTAAAACAATCTTCACAATTCTTTGCTCACAGTTAGAGGTCTGCTGAAAGTGACTCCGTCTAGATGAAAACAGCTTGCTTAATCATTCCTGAAACACGGGAAAAATTAAAATACATTTTTTTCTTTGTCAAGCAATAAAAACAATGCCAGATTGTTAATGCCTCTTTTGTACCTTTCACTTGAAAGACCTCAGAAGAACATCAAGGAGAATAAAGGCAAAATCTATTCCCCAATGGCATCATTATACATGTTGAAGCCTCTAAAACTAAAACTCTAAAGACATTCAGAAAGAGTAGAGGAGTAAATGGCAGCAAACTGAGGAGTGTGTCTCTGGAGCTTTGTTCAAGCTGCTTTGTTCACATCCATCCAAATTGGATGATGAAAAGCAAAGACCTCATTTGTTTCCACATTAAAGTAGTAAATTAGTGAGTGGTTGTCCTATGAAGCATTTCACGTGCCAGGAGCACCCCATCCCCAGTATTTTAAATGGCATTCTTAAGGTTGAAATGAAAGCAACTATTAGGGTCGTGTAAAACAATGTTTTTAATAATTTAAGCTGGTTCGATTCAAATATGATTGTTTTGTTCTGAAATATTTATAGAAGCTCCTGTTTTGATTTGAGATGAGCAAGTTTCATTTTAGACTTCAAGACATCAACTAGAAACTCATTTTCCTTTTGGGGCTAGAGTAGGGAGATAGATTGTATAATCAGAGCTGTGTCGCATCCTGGGCTGTTCTGTTTGCTTCCAGGGGAGAGCATTAGCAGGTCTGGTTACATTTTACTTGAGTTTTTGGTGACCTTTTCTAGTCCTGGCTGTTTCATAATTTAATGTCTTGACCTTCGTTTTTTTGTAGAGTCACCTCAGTGATAAATGCAGAGATTTAATAACTAGAACTAGTTGACAGGTGACCTTTCGTACATGGCCATTTCTCTTTGCTGGAGAAACCACATTGTTTTGCGAGTTTTAATTCACAGATTTTAATTATCTATTCTATTGTCTGTAAGCTTATTCATGGAGTAAAAAGTAAAGGTTAAATATTTCATTCTTCTCACTGATTAAAATGTAAAGCACCTGGGAGTTTTCCCAATATATCATTCAAAAAGGACAGGGCGATTTGTCAGCTTCTTCCCCGTAGAAGATAGGAGAGAGTCTTCTGGAGTGGTTGGTAAGGAAGGAGCAGGGTGATAAGGGTGGATAGGCGAGTGAGCTCTCTCATCAGCTCAATGAGGGCAACTGTGTGTGTGTATCGGTGGCGGGGGCGGGGCGGGGGTGTAAATTTAGAGCAGAGAAACAGAAGAGTTCTTTAACTATATGTTTACTAATTTGAAGAGAAAAGTGACTGTACTCAATAAAAATCAGAGTAATTGATCTGTTAGTTAAGGTCATTTTTTCCTTTTATAAAAAAAAATAAGGCAAGAATCAATTGGGCATGTCATGATAAATTGTTTTTTAGGGTCTATACACATAATACTTAGCCACAGGAAAGTAAAGCTGACTATTAAAATGCCACAGACTATGAAAAAGCAATGAAAATAGACACATCTTCTTCGTACCTGCCCCCACAATATCACAGAATACAGGATTTTCTTCATTATCTTGTGTTCACATTCTTGAACACTTTTGCAAATACTCATTTTGTGCCAAATACTCATGCCTATAATAAACAAAAGTAAGAGTGACCTATAGTATGAGCCTAGTGTCCCAGTCAGCCAGTGCCCGGAGTTTTCATCAGTATGGAGGGGAGAACAATTCGTGAGTTACAGAACGACTTGGCAGTCTCGAGCTAACTTTGACTCCCAAGGACTTCAAAGCAGCCATTGTGGGATTCTAATGTGAATCCACCTCAAGGAGGTTATCATGCTGGAAGGAGATACTCCCTTTTGCCACGGAGATCAGCCTATAAAAACATCACCTGCCATGTTTTTCCTAGAAGTAGACTGTAACCATTTTAACGCTTTAGAAAGAAACACAATTCACTGCTGTTGTAAAATATTTCTGAAAAGTAAATTGAGTAAGATGTGAAGGACAATTTTAAAGCTCATAAAACTGGCCATGATTAGTTTATCTTAGACAGAAATTTCAGCCATATTACAAACTGAGAATATTAAGAAGAAAATGTATACATAATTTCTCATACCATGGTGACACCATTGCCGGAAAGGACAGGTAAAGCCCACTCACACGCAAAGCCTAACATACCCGAGGAGGCTTTCATCAATTTAAAAAGTTTTTGTATTTTGGTGAAATTCTTGGCCACCAGCATATTTAGAAACACTAATGTATAATGCAAATAATTTTAATATAATACTGGGTGAGATTGCAGGTGTTTGCTTATCTGTATACTAGGAAAATACTGCAAAATAATAATCCATATTTTTAATGTCACCTACTTCACAGCGAGGTGACCGCACCGCATCAAAGATACATGCTCCTCTGTTGAACACGAACAGTATCTAGTATCCACTGGACACCGTATTCATTGCAATTTCCTCAACTCTATAATGGGAGATAAAAACAAACTAACTTTTGAAGAATTAGGAGAATTGTGTGGAATAATGTAATAAAGTGCTAGGTAAGATGACTGGCCCATAATAGGTGTTCATTCAGGTTTTTATCAATAAATATAATATGCTGTACTCATACATCTCACTCACACTGCTTCTTTCCTTCCTCCCTCTCCCATGCTCTCCATGGGCCCTAGAGAGGAAGGTTCATTTTAGCAGAGAAAAAACCTTGATTTTCAAGGCAGGCTCTTCAGCTTTTAAAATAGTACAGCATATGAATTGAATCTAGTTGATCACATACTGAGGTTAAAGCTCACACTGATTAGACTTCTAAAATGATTTTACCATCACAGTGCTTTGCACAGAATGGGTACTAAGTAAAAATTACTTGGCTGTTTAATAGATGTCATCAAATTCTTAACTTTTCCCAAACTGTTTATGACCAGATACGCAGGTCAGAGTTAGTATCCTTTTAGAGAGAGAGAAAATACCCAAATCAAATATAGTGATGTTACCATAAAAAAGTCAATATTTTAGACTTCAAAGAAAAAGAAGTATTTGACATTTGTGGGCTTTCCTCAGCAGGGACACAGTTGCTCAGACAGGCTTGACTGTATATTTGCAGGGGTCTCAGTTCATAGACACGGCCCTGGCCCCACCAAAGCAGTCGGCTTGATGATGTCTTGAGTGTACGAGAGAAAAAAAGATGAAGAGGTCCCAAGTTTGTTTGTAATGGGGGGGGGGGGAACAGAAGTAGGGACAAGTCAATGAAAAAGGAGAATTTAAAATAAAGACAGGACTTTAGATAAAGTAGAACCAGATAAATCTTTCTAAAGGTCTGGGAAAATCCGGGGCCTCATTGTAGAAAGAAACTGCTTACTGAGGTAGAACTGAGCTAGTGGAAGCGCATGGAATAAATCAAGCAAGGACCCCAAATCAAATCATATAAACGAGTCCAAAAAACAGCAGTGCATTTTAACAAAGAAAGTTGAGATCACAAGATGCAGGGATAAAGCCAATAAAAGGAGCTGAAATAACCAGGAAGAGCAGCTTTTGGGTCAAACTGTCCATTTGTGACTAGGTATTCCTTTCTTTTTATCATAGCTTACTGTAGTTGGAAGGTGCCTTCAAATGTATAAATGAGTCCCTTGGGCCTTAGCAAGCAAGCTCTTTGTGTTACCTGCAGCTTCAATTAGGATGAAGAATGTTTCGCTCAGCTAGCCCTGCAGTCCTCTCGTACCGTAAGGATGGTTCCTGCGGTGAAGTGGTAAATAGAGCGGTCCCCAGATGCAGCCACGTCCCCTGGTACCTCGTTCAGGAAGTCAGGCAGCTAGGCAGGCCTATGACCAAGCAGTAGGGACTTGTGAAAGTCCCCTAAGATTCTGGCCGTGGTGACAATACAGCCAAGTGGATAGTATGAAAGAAAGGAGCGATTAAAAAATTATCATCTACCCCTCAAAGGCATTGCATTCATAGAGCTCTGCCCAATTACATATTTGTTACTTAAATAAAAGGCTGTTGTTCCCATTGTTTGCCCTCAAGTTGTTAGTCAGCTGGTGACCCCATAATCTGCACAGCTGTGGCATCCCAATGTGTTGTCACGCAACAGATTGTGATGTCTTAATTGATCACTTTTAGGGGTTACAACTGTCAAGTGAAGCCAGTGTGCTGATTCTTATTAGCTAAATTAAGTCTTGTTACAGTAGAGCTAGCTAATTTTCTCTTGTGGCTGGGAAATCCAATGCAAATTGCTGCATTTTGCACATTAGAACACATCAAAGGCATTTTCTTTATATCTTCCTTTTTCCTTTTTAATTTTTAAAAACTTTGTGGAGTCCATACCCCCGCCCCCAAATGCCTTTATTATACAGTGAAGCAACTTCTTGGAAGAATAAATTGAACGTAACTTACCCGCACCATATGCATCTTGGTGATGAGTTTGAACGTGCCATATGACACACACAATTTAAATCAGGCATGATTTGCATGATTCTGGGTAAGTTTGGAAGACTCAGCTAAATGTAATGGATGCCGGGACCTACTGCAAAGCGCCTGGCAGAAAGAATATTGTGTACTTCCTTATCACCCGGAAGATCGTAGGCTTCTAGATGCTTGAGGAAGGGTCTGAGATCAATGCTTGATCCCAAGGGACACCTTCTTGTGCTTCCATCTGGTCATCAATACAGTTTTCGCTGTGGCACCAACCTTCAAACCCCATTTTCAAGTGCTCTAGTACACTTGCGTGGACCTATTCTAATCTGTGCTTGAACCACTTGCTGCCCCGCTTAGTTCAGAAATCTTACTGTAGCTGGAGTGATGGGCAGTAGTCTCTTTGATAGTAGTTTTAACATACCTCATGAGCGGACCTTTGTGGGCCCTACAAGTCAACTTTTTTTGGAGCTCCTAATTCTGACATCTCCAATAGATGCTTTTCTCTATCCTATTTTATAGGTGTGCAATGAAAACTAAATCAAAGTAAAGTTAAATTAATTTGTGGCTGTTAGCATTCAAGATAGAATGAAAAGCACAAACATGTTCATCAAAGCAGCTGTTTTTATAATAGAAAAAATCCAATAATAACTAAATGCCCAACAGTAGGCAAATAGGTCCATTAATGGTAAACCCATTTAATGGAATATTGAGTAGGCATTAAAAATATCTCTAAGAACTATTTATTGACACAGAAAAGCTTAAGGTGTGAAATGAAATAAAAAGCCAAAGTTGCCAAATTGTATAAATGGTGTTTCTTGACCTTTCTAAAATATATGTAAAAGGAGGAAAATACACCAAAATATTGTAGCAATTGTTGAGTGGTAGAAATATGAAGATTTTTCATTCTTATTCATTTTTTAATTTTTCAAGTTTCCCATAGCAAGCCTATATTACTTTAATAATTAGGAAAATATTTTAAAGCACTCTGAGTAGCTTAGTTATTACCTTTGCTGTAGGAGTCTGTGCGGAAGGCAACTCAAATCTAACAGGTCTGGGAATGAGCTCCTCTCCATCCCCTGGTCCAGCTCCTCCCAAAGCCTTTGTTTTCTGGGTTAAAGGCAGCTCCAGTCTTCCAGACGCTTAGGCGGAAAATCAGAAGTTATCCTTAATCTTCTTTCTCTCACGCCCTACATGCCATCTACTGGTCAACCTAACAGGCTCTACTTTCAGAATATTTCCAGAATGTGACCACTTCTTGCCACCTCCCTGTCACCCAGCCTGTTCCAAGCCACTACCTTCTCTTGCCTCGACTGTGGCAGTAGCCTGCTCTCTCATTTTCTGTCCTTGCCTTCCTTGTGTCAGGTTTCCACACAGCAGCCAAGGCTGGTAGCATAGAGCTCAGATCAGTCACCCCTTTGCTCAGAGCCCTCTATTGGCTCCTCAGTTAAAGATCCTATGTGATGTCTCCCCTGTCATCTTTCTGGCGTTGGTCTACTTGCTCTCCTCGTTTGGCTCTACCAGACTACAATGCTCTCCCGATTGTGCCTCCCTTACCTTGGGGAGTTGACAGTGACTTCAGCTTTTCACTTTGCAGGAATACCTTTTCCCCCAAAATATCCCCGTAGCCAGTCCTCTTCATTCAGGTCTTTCCTCAAATACCATTTTCCCCCTGAGGCCTTTACTGATCACTCTACCAACACACACACACACACACACACACACACACACACTCTAACCCCCTTTCTTCCTTTAATATTCTCTACTTAGCACTGTTGCTATCTAACATGTACCATGTGGATTTGCTTATTGCCTTTCTCCCCCTAGTTGGATATAAACTCTATGACGGCAGGGATATTTGTTTAAACTTTTCACAGTGGAATCCCCAACCCCTAGAGCAGTTTCTGGCACATAGTAGTTGCTCAATAACTTTGCTGAGTTCTGACCATTGATAGGAAAGATGATCTGTTACAGTTGTGTGATAATTATCCTGGTAACTTTTCTGAGGCACTTTGCCTATCAATTTACCCATGGAGATTGGACCTGTTGGTATGTTGGTGTGTTTCTTCTAGACTGATTTTCTCTTTTCATCTAAATTAACAATTCTAGAAGAATTGGAAAAGTCCTTTTCTTCCCTAATATTAGATTCAATGTTGAGATTCCTAATAAATTATTTTAATTTAACTGCTTTCATTACCTAACTTAACCACTATGTCTCGAGCTCCTACAGTACTCCAGGGACTCCTGGAGAGTAGTGTCAAAGTGAAGACGAACACTGACTGTGCTCTTACGGACTGTACTGTCTAATACACCAACACAATGAACAATTATGTCTGAGTGTGAGAGGAGCCACTGGCCAACAGGCACAATGAAAGTTCAGGAACAAATGTTGGATACAAAATGTGGAATCTCACAGAAGGTACATGAGAAAGACATGTATCAACAAAGCACGTTGCTCTTTTGTCACTGCTTTAAGAGATAGGGTGCCTTCATGTGGGAGGGAATCAGCAAAAGGGATTTACTTAGCTTTGGAGGGAAGAATCAAAGAATAATGGGAAAGTCAGTGGGTTCCGAGTAAGAAGATCTAGGTTTGAATCTACCACTGCAACTTAAATCTATCTGCAAGTCCTAAAAGCTGGTGCTTAACCTCTGAGTTTTGGTTACCTAATTGGTTAAAAAGAGGGAGGTTGGTGGTTAGAGTAGCTCTAGAAACTGTCTCTGTGCATGCCTTATCTGAATTCATAAAAGCAGCCTTTCCTTATCATCTAGAATAAGCAAACACAAAGGACTGCCAACTTGGGAGTGCAAAAGAGTTTTGAGGGTCTCTCTGTAATTGTGCTAGCCCGAGTCTTGTCTCAGGTAGTTCTGCTTTGCTGAATTTTTCATGTTTTCGTTAACTGCTATATAACCATTCATGCAGATAAGTAAAATACAGAATCGATGCCTGGATAGATTCCTTTTGCCTTCTTTTTAGTCATCATCCTTATGAAAGAGATAAAATCTTTTCCTATTTCCTTATTTCATTTGAAATTATGGTTTTAATGAAAACTCGTCATTTAGAGTGGAAAACAGATGACAATTTTTCCATTTAACTTTAAACCAACACGGGGGATAGAAATTAAAATTATTTCTTAACCATCTGTACTCTTTTTAAATGAAAGCATGCACCTAGCTTGATAATCCGTAACAGTCATTATGAGGTCGGTATATACATGTCAGAGATCTCCCTGCACTCAGCATGTAAATGTAACATGTGAACTTTCTGTTTTCCCAGAGAAACTTGTCTGAATAGGTGGACCTTACTAATTGACGCTTCCCCTCCCGTCTTGTCTCTTTTTCAGCCTTTACAGCTGGACTGTGACCTTTGTGCCATAGTGTCAAACTCAGGTCAGATGGTCGGCCAGAAGGTGGGGAATGAGATAGATCAGTCCTCCTGCATTTGGAGAATGAACAACGCCCCGACCAAGGGCTATGAAGAGGATGTTGGGCACATGACAATGATTCGAGTTGTGTCCCATACCAGCGTTCCTCTTTTGCTAAAAAACCCTGATTATTTTTTCAAGGAGGCAAACACTACCATTTATGTTATTTGGGGCCCTTTCCGCAATATGAGGAAGGATGGCAATGGCATCGTTTACAACATGTTGAAAAAGACTGTTGACATCTATCCAAGCGCCCAAATTTATGTCACCACCGAGAAGCGCATGAGTTACTGCGATGGAGTTTTTAAGAAGGAAACCGGGAAAGACAGGTGAGTCCTCTGAGAAGCAGCCTTATTGTCCTTTATGCTAGATCTTTGCTGAGTCCTTTTGTCAGGTATCAAATGAACAGAGTTATTTTTCAAACTGATTGCTATGTGTTTTTGACTATTACGATGACTTGATGAGCCAGCAACTAGGTCCCATTAATTCCACCTACACTATCTTCTGTTCTCTCAATTTTGATTTGCTTGAGGCTCCAAAAAACACTGGATTCTTTCTCGGGATATCTTTATCTTTGTTCTTGTTTAGCTCAATTTGCTATTGATTAAATTGAATTTTAGCCAAAAGTTCCTTAACATTTCTGTTTTGAAATGTTAAGGAACTATAGGACCTAAACTCCTTTGCAAGTGATGGCAAAAATTTACCTGAGACCACAAAACAAACAGACTATGGATTTTCTAATAGGATTGTCTAGCTTCACACATGCATTTAGACCCTATGATCGTGAACACCATAATTTGGTATCTAACATGTTAATCACATTGAAATTATGCATCACTTAAAATCATTAACTGCAGATTCTAAAAGAGGAATGAGGTACCAATACTATTTACACAATTATTAAAAAATCTATTTGCATTTTTCATCACATCCATTTTCCTGCAGCATTCTATCAACCACCCTTCCCACTTCCTTTTCTTGAGGACCACTCACTTGATTTTTTTCCTACTCCTTACTTCTCTTGTTTCCTCTCTCTCTTTCCTCTTCCTTCCTCTTCCTTCCTCTCTTCTCCCATGTAACTCTGTTGCCTGCCATTTTTTCTCTCTTAGAAAGGTAATGAGTATATGGGAGAGAAGTGGAATTATAAATCAATAACTCTTAATTCATATATCTAGTTCTAATAAAGAACTGTTGAAGGAAAATATTGAAAGTAATTGCTAAAGTTTGAAATTAGCTGCGATTTCGCTACTTCATATAATTCCATGGATAAATTGAGTATTGACTGTAATTCCAGTGTTAACATTCTGATTTCTCAAAATGTGTACCTTTTGCTCTTCAGTATTATCAAATGTAAACATTTAACTCTGTTGGGGTATGTGCTTGTAGGGGGCAGTTTCTAATGTCTCTAGGTATAATTTCAATGCTGATAATTATTTTAAAATCTTATCTCCTATTGACAGTATAGGTTTAATTTAGTGTTTTCTGCTTCTGAGCACCAAAATGCACAGCTTCTGATGAAATGCAAGACAAATATAGCCATGACACTGTCCCCTTTACTGTTAGAGTTAACGAGAAGAATCCCAATGGTTAGATTTGAATCAGTGTAGCACAGGCCGTCCACAGAGACAGGCGGTAGAGATAAAAGGAGAAGGCATGTGCTTCAAAGAAGTAATCTCACGTGTAGCACCATTCTACGTAAATATGGCCGTTCTCAGGGGGCTTTGGGAATGTTTGGTCTTTCACTAGCCCTGAGCAATGCAATTAATTAGGTATATTTGTTTTTCTCATTAGGCACATTTAGCATTCGGGTATCCCCCAGTTATAACTGTAAGCCCTAGAACCACTTTGGGGTATTCGAGAAGAACTTAGCACGTCCTATGTTTCTACATATTTGTATCACATTAGCTCTTGCTGTGAGCGCTCAGTGAGACAGCACTGTCAAGGCCGTGTGGATCGTGCAGCAAGAGCCGGGAGAGCATAGCTTTGGGAAATGCGTTTCTCTGCTGGCTGTGATGAGGGGAACTATTTGTATAGTGGGAAAAAACTCTCCTGGTAAAATTGATTCGCAGGTATCAGTCAATCGGTAGAGTTACCAAAATAAATGTAGAGGATAAAAAGCCAAAAATTTCTGATGCTTTCTTGCAGTTTCCTTCATTGAGTCTAATTCTGTCTGGTTGCTTCCCTGAGTACTATAACCAGATTGAAGAAGATAACTATGCTAGTGTTTTAGAAATGAGCAGAATACATGGTTTTGGTAAAATCCGGTTTACAAAGATTGACCAAAATGACCTCAAAAGTTGCTCTCCCCCTTATGATTTAAATCTGTACCCTAACTTTAGTTGTGCAGATTTTATTGTCTAAGGATTTCTTATAGTGACCTGCTGTTCATTGCCAAATTTTGAACAAGAATATTTTTTAACCTTTTATGAAAGGAAATGTCAAACTCATAAAATAGAGAAACCAATGGTCTAATGAGCCTCTGTATACCCACTGCTCAGACTGAATGACTATTACTCACAGCCAACCTTGTCTCACCCATACCAGTACCACTTTTTCCCTCTCCAAAGATTATTCTGAAGAAAATGCCAGACATCCTGTTATTTCATTTATAAATATTTCAGCACATATCACAACACCATTGGTCCCACAGAAGAATCAGCAAGACTTCCTTAATAACATTATATATTTAGTCTGTTTTCAAGTTTCTCTAATAATCTCATTAATATTTTTAACAGTTAGTTTGAATCAGGATTAGCGTTAAAGTCTACACCTTGTTCAAGTCAGGATTAGCATAAAGTCTGTAGATTGCAATTAACTGTTATATCACATATAGTTCTCCTAATCTAGAGCTTCTCATCCTCTCTCTCACTCCGTTACCTAAGGAAACGTAACCACTTGTTCCATAGAGCTTTCTTCAATCTAGATTTTGCTGATTGTACCCCATGATATTTATTTCATGTTGATATTTTTATACTGAGGCTTTCTTACTAGGTTCAGGGTTTTTTTCCCTCTAAGATCGTTGGACCATTGGGTGATACCGCTGTCAGGAAGAATACTGCCTGGTTTTCTCCTTAATGTCAGCTGTCGTTAATGATCATGTCTAGGCCCCATAATTCGTGGGAGGTTGCAAAATGGTGATATTTCGTTTCTTTTTAATTTATTTGCTCATACACTTTATAAGGAAAAACGTGCCTCATGAACCATTTGGTTACCATGAGATAGTACCAATCCTTTCTACTTATCAACTTTAAGACGTCGGTTCCCTGCCATCATTTAAAAGTGACCAGTAAGTTTCTTATTATTAATATTTACATTTTACTTCTATACTTAAACATATTTGATATATTTCAATTCACTAAAATTATGTTCTTTCATTCAAATTAACCTATTTTGGGCTGTGGGAACCTCTTCAAACTGGCTTTTGAGTCCTTCTGAAATGGCTTGAGTAGTCTTGAGCAGCTCTTTGCTTCCTGGCATTATAGGGTGTTTCATGCTCTTCTTGTACACATCATGGTGCAAACCTGGATGCGGACTTCTCCTTTTAGAGTGGAAGAGAGTGCATACCCTGGTGTCACAGGTGCTCATTGTACTGGCTTGCGCTTTGTTTCTTGGTCACTTCATTGGACAGAGCTAATATATAAGCAACATATGCTGTGTATATTATTTAAAGATAAAATCATTCCGAGTGCAAACTGAAACTTCCAATTCAAGTTCGGAGCTGTCAGGTTTTTATTTTACTCGGTGAATCTTACAGCTGTTTATTTTTTCTGCCATGTTGACAATCATAGGTCCTCGAGACACCAATGTAAATTACTCATCTGCCTTATCCCACAACACACATACAATAATCTTGAAATGAGAATAACAGCACAATCAGCAATGTGATGACTGTAAGCATTTTCAGATTATTTTGCACCAAAGAAGACATTTTTTAAAGCTTCTTTTTTAAAAAAAGATTTTATTTATTTTCAGAGAGAGGAGAAGGAAGGGAGAAAGAGAAGGAGAGAAACATCAATGTGTGGTTGCCTCTCATGAACCCCCTACTGAGGACTTGGCCTGCACTGCAGGCATGTGTCCTGCCTGGGAATTGAACCAGCGACCCTTTGGTTCACAGTCCAGCACTCAATCCACTGAGCCACACCAGCCAGGGCAGCAAAGACATTTTAGTGGCAGGCATTCATGTGGGTCCATTTGCACAATTGTGTGTTGTTTAGATCTTAACAAAAGTTGTAAATATTTTTCTCCTAACTGCATGAGAGTACGTGGTATACATCATTGCAGATGTGGGGAAGTCAGGAAATAGGGGTGCCCATTTAATTTAACATTAAATTAATAAAATAGTTGTAAACTATTTTGATTTGCCTGTGCTTATGGGAAATTTTTAGCAAGGGCTCATTTTTTCATCAAGTTTTTCATGGAGAGGTTATGTCACCATATGATGCATAAGTTTTAGAATTTTTAAAAATTGTATCCTTAGTAGTTAAGGTGATTCATGATAGGTAAATGATTAAATGGAGTTTCTCAGAGAACTTCAAATTGTCAAATCCTTTCTAATAAAAATAATAAGCCCCTCCCTCATTTATGGTGGGTATTGTTTTGATTTTGTTTTAAGGGATTTCTCATTGAAAAAACATGAAGTAGCACAAGAATTATGTATACTGTTAAATTTCTTAGAGTGACTTTAAACCAACTCTTAAGCATATTGGAATACTTTTCAAACCAAATGAAATTTAATTTGCTTTCTTATCAGTTACTGACTAAAATTATTTGGCTTCTTAATTAGAAAGGGTGACCTTGTTGGAAAGGCTGGGGGAAAAAAATGGAAGGCTGTTTGCCTTTCCCTTCTTCATCTTCTGGCACCCAGCTTCCTTTGGAATTCCAGGTCCCTTGAGCAGCAGTCACTTTTATATTTTTACTTACCAAACATTTTTCTGGGAAACAACAACCTCCA